>SNQJ01S0053741.1:0-11277 GCA_010110895.2 Picea sitchensis
TCTTGACATCCTCTTTCTATCGATATGCTTCTAAGTTCATTGTTGGATTGGGCTTGTAATGTACCCCAAATTTCCCAAATAAAAAAAAACAATTGTTAGGGGACATTAAAGTTCCTTGACTCTCTAACATTGATTGTGACACAGAGATAATCCATTAAACATATCGTTATTCCTGTATTGTATGCATAGCAGATTACCGTCGTTATTGGATTATAATCATACACTTATTTGTATTGAAGAAAATTGTGACCAGGACTGTCATAGTCCTTAGAATAACACTATGTCTATGTGAAGACATGTTATCCATAATATATATATATATATCATTTACCACATAAGATATCATGTAATACTAACATTAGCTACAACAATATATACATTGTTCAACATACAGATTATTATATGGATACCAAAACACTAATACTATCCACACTATATGTATATCATTTAACATACAACATAATATATAGATACCATAACATGTATGAATTTACTATAACGATATACCTATTGTTTAAGATATAGACTCTTATATGTTATCATAACATTAATACTATCCCCAACGATATACCTATCGTTTAACATATAGATTAATATGTGGATACCATAACATCGTATGCCCTTTGTATAGTGTTGTGAACATATACCGTAACCATAAAATAGTAACCCTATCCGACTAGTGACCTGGCTCATCATTGAATTGGCTCGAAACCGTTTAATGGCAGATGTCAAGTTGGGTCCTATGGGCATTTACCTCTGGTTGTTTCATTAATGGGGAGGCTTGTATCGTACCTCCCAAACTTGACACTTAGGCAGTCACGCCCAATGCAGGCTCGCCATCTCCATGGCTTCACATGGCAGCGATAATGGTGCATACCTACTGCCTTTACTCCTCTAACGAGGCCCTCGAGGCAACATTCGTTCATTGTTTTCCCCCTTTGGTCCTGTAACAAGGGTTTTGTCTCTGTGTTTTAAACACGACTAGTGCACTTTGGTGAGGCTCATCTCTCTGGTCCTGTAACATGAGTTTTGGTCTCTGCGTTGAAATACAACCAGTGCACTTTGGTGAGGTTCGACTCTTTGGTCCTATAACATGTGTTTTGGTCTCTACGTTGAAACACGACCGGTGCACGATGAAGAAAGACCACAACGCATACTCGCGGTTCTCTCTGCGCTAAGGTGAGTAACGATTTCATTTTTAAGACCCATGTGTGAAGTATTTCATGAATGAATCCTTTATTTTGATGCAATGTAGAAAATAAAAGAGAGGTCTATGAACAACCCCCCCGTTTTTCTCTCTCTGTTTGAGGATTTACATTGTATTATCGTTGCACCTATGTATGGATTTTCCTCCTGGAGTTCCACTGTGTTTAAGGTTTCGGGACTGGAGGTTTATTGTGTTTTCCCCTTGGTTGACTGTTGTTCTTATACCCTATACTCATTATGGTTCTTTCATGGCCTGAAAACGTTTTAAAAGTTTAACCCTAATCTGTCTCATTTCACTGTTATAACCCTACTAATCCTAAGAATCTTAAGACTTTCTATGTTGACTGTTATTATCCCGACTTGTCTATTGTCAAAAATTCGTAGGACATCTCCACAATTTTCACTCTGTATTTACATGGAAATATTAACCCTCTGCGGGGAGTTAAAAATTTACCCTTTGTATAATTATAAATAGCAATACTAACCCTCTATGGGAATTCATAATTTACGCTCTGTGTATGTAAATAGAAGTATTAACCTCCGTGGGGATTTGTAATTACGCCCTGTGTAATTATATTAACACTCTGTGGAAACTCGTAATTTACGCTCTATGTTTGTAAACAACGAGGGATGATTTTAAGGATGGAAATTTATTTTAAAATGTAGAAACCTTGGCGATCTTGCTAATCCTTCATAGGCCAAATATAAAAAATTTGGCGATAGTTTTGTAAAATTATTCAAATTTCTAAGGAATTTATATAGTTTGTATAAACTTTTGGCGATTTTTAAGGTAAAATAATTTTATCGTTTAGAATTTGGGCGAATCATTTTTAGAATAGCAAATCTTTTTTTGGGAAAAACAATGGAAAATTAGCCCATGAGAAAAATTTAGCCCCTAAAATCATCCTTTTAAACAACAGTATTAACCCTCTGTGGGGATTCGTAAATTTACGCTCTGTGTATGTAAACAACAAGATTAACCCTCTATGGGAATTCATATATTTTTGCTCTGTGTAAATACATATAGCAGTATTAATCCTCTTGTGGGAATTCGTATATTTACACTCTGTGTAAATACATATAGCAATATTAATCCTCTTGGCAATTCGTAAACATGCTCTATGTAAATATATTAACACTCTGTAGGAATTCATAAATTTACCCTCTGTGTAAATAGATTAACACTCCGTGGGAATTCGTAAAATTACACTCTGTGTAAATAGATATATATATCATTATTAATCCTCTGTGGAAATTCATGGATTTACGCTCTGTGTAAATACATATGTAGCCATATTCATCCTCTGTAAATTTACGCTCTTTGAAAGGTTTTCATATTTATTTTATGTGCATATAATTAGAAATATAAAGAAGGTTTTAGTCATTTGAAAACGACACTTTCTTGTACCCTCTGGTTATACAATGATTTCTCTACTGGGAGGGATTTGGTTCTTGTTGTAATGTTATTTAATTTTGGTGATTCATTGTGAACAATTCATAGGTCGCATCTTATGTGCCTCTTATGAAATGATTACTAAATAATACTTCCGGTTTACTAAATCTATGCATAGTCTATTTCGATGCTAGCTATTTACTTTTACTTTCTATGTTTTATGAGTGAAGTTCTAAGCATGGATATGTGAAATTAATGATGGGGCCCTTTTTTGTTTTGCGAGGGTACCTATCAGTCGATTTTGGGTCCACTCCTCCTCCTCATGGGTTGTGGACAAAGTGTTGCACAAGAACATGTGGCGATATGGTTCTTTGTCGAACTTAAGTTAAGTATTGTCCTTGACTTATTCTTAATATTTGATCTCCATTAAAATGCTAGCACAGTTTACTAAAATACTTGTTTTCTTCTTTTGCAGGTTGTGCAAATCGGGGTAATCAAATAAAGAAATCATCTTTCTCGAAAGGTATTCGAGTTCTGATCTATGCGCGCATTACTTCAGTTACATACATATTTTATGCATACTTCTTAGACTCTGTTTACATACGAGTGGTAGTGGTGTMTTTGGCCTATGGTACTCCAACTGTAATATTTGAACCATGATCGATTGAATACAAAGTTTGATTTTGTAATATACTTTTGAGTTCATCACTATGTTTCTATGGTAATAAAGAATGTATTCGAACTGTTATTCATTCTGTCTATTCTCTATGGTATTTGTGTATGCACARATTTAAATGGAAATTCGATATAATCCAATGGTCAATAGGAACATAAAAAATAGTCCTACCATTTCTTTATGCATGAGAAAATATATATTTATATCTATATAATTAATTATACATATACAACCATATTTAATGTCTAATAGGAGTATAAAATAGTTCTTCCATTTCTTTATGTCTGAGCACACACACACACACACACATATATATATATATATATATATATATATATATATATACATATACCATCATCACATTTCAATTAAACAATATAGTATCATTCCACTGTAATAAGCCATCATATTCCTGACAATTAATAATCAAGAGCATAACATTGACAAGGAATACAAGTCAAGATACATATCTGAAACCTGATGCTGGAATCCAAATGGAACAACCACGTTCCACCCAACCATAGAATAGAACAACCAAGTTCACTTTCCCTGTGCACCCCCTAGCCTAACCATGAGTCCAAAAGGGAAAAATGAATGATCCTCCTTTGCTATATTCACCATCCACGAGTCATAAATTCCTTTGCCTCACACTAACAGTTCTCATAAAAGAAAATTGTTTATTTTCTCCAACATAGTAAGCAGTGTCCTGCCTCCTCCATATGTTGTTTTTATATGCATCTTGTGCCTAGGTCTTTCCTTCCCCCCTTGGAAAATTTGCATCTTTACAAATCCCTGATTTTTAGGGGCTGATAGTGGTCAAATTCCACATTTTCCACTTGTAAAAATCAACCTTGAGGTAACTCAAACATGTTCCCCACTCATGGAGTCATGGTCAACTATTTTTAACCTGCTTGTTCCATTTGTCTTCCAGCATTTAATTTATAAAACTTTTGTCTTTCACATGTGTCAAAAATAAAAGAGGTTAGTTGGGAAAGTCAAATCTTTTCCCAACAGTCATCAAATAATTAATTACAATAATAAAAATTCCAAATTTGGATTTTCCATAAATGGCAAATAATTTCCAAATCTAAATTTTCCAAAAACGAAAATTTATTCCAAAGTTCACTTAGAATTTAATATTCTAAAATTTAGGGATATTACAGGGGTAATATTCTTTCCATTCTTCGTTTCAAGACAATATGGCTTGTGGCATGCGGCTTGATTCTCCCAACAAGATGCCTCAAGATGGCCTTTCTTACAACATAATGAGAATGGCTCTGCTTACAAACAACTATCAATTCTATGGCCTTTGTTCCTACAACAGTGACATAAATAAAATGTCTTACCTGTTGCATACCTTTTTCCCTTCTTCTCCTTGTTCCAATTGATTGGATTTCCACTTCTCCTAAGTGTTGGTGCAGGTTGAGTCTTTGAATTTTCCTCATTTTTTCTCTTCTATAATCTACCACAAGAAGGATGAAGTGGTAGTGTGATTCCACCTTCATTCATTGTTTATATTTATTCTGATAAGCATGCAAATTCTACCAGGTATTTTTCCTTCACAAATGTGATTTGGTTTTCATTGTATTTTCGTCTCTACCATCAAAACCTAGGTGTGCATGCTTGACCTTTAGTTCAACTACAATGGGGCTTAGGATGCCTTTCCTTCTCTAGCCCTTGTCCTTCATAATTCATCTACCTTAATAATTTTGAACCAATGATTGTTTATGTGTTTCAAATTCTTTTCACATTCACTAAAATGATCTTGAGAAAGGTCTAAAGAAGGTGAAGTTACCATGTTTGACTCCATTATGGTGCTATATTTTACAGTAGCAATGGAAGGATTTTCATTTTCTTCTTTGTGCTCTCAGACTACATATAACTTTGCCAATGATTCCTCCTTTTCCAAATATTAGTGCAGTTGAGTCATCATATAAGTAAACCTCTCCTCTTGCTAGATATCCATCTAAATTGTCTTCTCTCCTAGTTGCACAAGCTAAGCTTTTGTCTTGTCCCAATCTACCATAACAACCATGAGTGAGTCTTGATGTTCAACATGGAGGTTCTTTAGCAATTGAAACAATTTTACAAAGGTATCAAGGTATTTTTCCATCTTTCCATCTTTTTGTCAAACATTTGTACCTTCTCTTCAAGTGTCTATTCTCTTCTTGAATATGTACATTGATGTCCTGCAAGTCATCCAACCTTTCATTTTTTTCTTTACCCATGTTGGGTCTATGTTTTATTCAAAATTCTAGAAATTGTGTCATGGTCAATGATTCAAATACTCCGATACCTTATGATCTGTAAATGAGGGACTTATAGATTAATCACTTTACCAACATGGATCCTCTCCAGAATTAACTTCTAGTTTCTATTCTCAATCTAGTTTTGATCTCTCTACCTTCGAAATTAATTATGAGGTCTATGTTCTAGATTATAAATTCGGGTGAAAACTTCTCTACATCTTTATATTATCTACAATATACCAATCAACAATTATAATGTTTCTCAATTATAATTCAATTTCTTACCAATCAACTCCTTCTAATGGGTTTCCAATTACATGGGATGCCTATATACCATGTTCCTTGTTCACATGTGCTTACCCAGTGCACATAAAACAAATATCTACTTGTCAATACAATATTCTCGCAATTAGTATGAAAAAATATATGCCTATAGGTAATTCTAGAATCACTTTTCCAATTGCAGATTCAAATGCACAATGGTTCATAGCTATATTCTCAATAAAGCCAACAAACCACCTATTGTCAACAATCCAACAGCTAAGTGATCAACTACTTCATCTTTAAATCCAAACCAACAATAAGTACAAGGTAGTGTTCCAATAATGAGGGAGAATAGGATTCAACTAGGGATTTTAATACAATGTAGAGATAACATACATATACAATGTCTTCTCACATAGATGAAGTACCATGAATGAAACGTTTACCCACAATTAGCATATCATTCACAATGCCATCACATGTTTGATGTGGTTGTAATCAACTTCAATTCCACTTGAATATCATGAATTGAATGGGTTGGAAATAATTTAAACCATATATATGAAATGCCAATTAATTTATCACATATATGAAATGACTTATTGTGTAAACCATGTGAGGAATGATCAATCATTACACATAGGTAATGGTTGTACTAAAAAAAACATATATTACCATGATGCATACACATGAAAGATCCACTAATTGGAAGGAATTGATGGGAGGGGGAGTAATTAAAAGAAATATTTTATGATTTAATTTAATGTCATTGCTTATGAGCCATCCATCCAACCCATGTACATGCCCATCCAATCCTTCATGTGACCCTAGGGAAATAAAGTAAAATGTATAGGGATATGTATATCCTATATGGACTTAATATTAACTTAGAACCCACATACCTCACAAGACCTCCAAGCAAGTTCTGGACTACTAATTTTATTAAGGAAGGTGTGTACAACCCTCTAGTTTAGGGAATTCATTGAATTTGGTTGTCCAACAACCAATGGTATCCTTCAAACAATGAATTTCCATTCCAATGGTATCATCAATTTTTTTTTTTTGTTCCTTAGAATCAGATTTAGAAACTAAGCTATTAAATTTTAACAGTTGTTCAATGTCATCCATGGATCTTCCAATCTCAGAGTAAATCGTATGGTGGTTAATCTAGAATTGTTGGATTCTTCAATCGATATTGGGGAATAAAATTCAACATAACTACAACTAAGAATTCTTCTTGATCGCCATTGACACACTTGGAATAGTATATTAAATGTAAATAAGATAAACAAATTAAATACATACAAGATATTCTCACTACAAATAAAATCAATCATATAATGGACTAGAAATTTTACCCTGGAAACCCAAATAGGAAAACCATCTTCGAATGGTTTCTCAACTCTCATTTCAACAATTTCAGGTTGCAATGCAACTCATGGATCTTGTGCATCCTCCCCTCTTGGCTATGAAAAATCCCTTTGAGATTCATGTTACAATAATATATAGGAGAGATGGGGGGTAATGGGAAATCCAAGATACTAACCTTTCATTTCCCATTCCTTATTTTCTCTCTTATTTTCATTTATCTTCCTCATTTAATTCTTTTTATTTCCTCTCTTTTATTTTATTTAGTTTTCTTTTATTGTTTGCATTATATTTCATGCTTTTATATAACCTTCACAAATTGTTGAATTGCGCTTGTAGGTACTAAGTCTTATAACCATATTCTTGGGTTCATATCCATTTCATATCATCCAACAAACCTCATTCAATTTGGGATAATTTCTCCCTCTCCCCAAACCCTTAAAAAAATCTCTAAAATATGCCACAAGTTGTCATGTGACCTTTTTTTATTAATTTGGGCTCCTAGTTAAAGTTTAGATGGTGTGGCTGCAAGAAAAATGTCCTCCTCATTAATTTTATTCTGAAATATGTGTCATCCATTTGTTTTTCTCTAATATTTCCTAGGATCTTCTCTAAAAACATAGTGGGAAAGTCCCAAGAACTCCCCTATTATATGTATGATAATTTTTGGGACTTCCCATAAGCGCTTTGGGTCACCATAAATCTTACTTGGGGTGGCACTCAATATAGTATCATTGGGATATTTTCAATAAATTACCAATGGGGATTGGGACTTAACACAATATCCTCAGTATAAAGGAGTAATGTCGTCGAGGCATTAATTAATTGAACTCCCTAGTGTAGAGTGGGACCTTTCCAAAATATTCTTGGGATGAAGGATTTGTTTGGTAAAGGATTTTCTAGGAAATTACCACACCACAAAATAATTTCACTCTTTATGATGAATTCCTTAACTATCCTTAATTGATATATTGAAATTGTGTATACAAACAAAATCCCAAACATAATTGAAAACTAGATTAACAAAATAAGAAATGTTTTTCATTGATGTGATATTGCTTTACCCTTGGGTATGTTCCTACATAAGATGCCTCTTTTTAAAATTAGTGAGAATATTTCTCACAAAGTAGCATTGTAGATCAAAAAATTATTGTGGTTAGGTCATCATCTTATTCTTATTCCTTCTTCTCCTCTAAAATCTAAATCACTCTGTGTTTTTTCTTCCCCAACTAGAATTCTTCATCCTTCACTTTCCACTCCTCATTATTGCAACTCTCTATGTTAGGGAATACCTCTTATTTTTGTTCTTTGTAAAATTCTCTCTAATTGTATCATCACCATATATACAAACTATTGCAAATATTTGTTTCCATCACTACTACTGAAAGCACCTCCATGTGACTCACTCTATAGGTATGTTGGTTAATTATCTTCTTAATCTCCTTCACTCTCCAGTACTAACACCTCTTTCTACAACTATTGCATCTTCATGAACACATTATCCTCGTGTGTCTCTTCCATTTTCACTTATTAAAGCTTACATTTATCCTCTTCTTCATTTTTTCATCACTCTTCATCTCTACAACTTCTTCATCATCTTCATATGTTGCATAGTTCTCATTGCCTACAACCAAATCGACAGAAACTAAATTATGGGAATCAATAGTTCCCATTTACAACTTTCTCAATGGAAATTCTTTTGTAACTCTTTTTGTGAACCTCTCTTTCAATATCCTCTGACATGATATCAACCATGTGTGCTTCATACACACACTCTTTATATGCCACACCAACTGGAGACAGTCTTCTAGTAACACCATCCTCTTCCTACTACACTCACCATAGTGTCCCTCATATGTCTTCTCTCCTACATACATCTTCTATTAACTTATTCTCATTATTTTTCCCCATGCTACCTTTTTAACAACTTCTTCTCATCCTTTAGGGTTAACTAATAATCCTTATCCATGGTATATTCCTTCTCAATACATACTTCCTTTCAAATGGATAGTCTAAGACCAATTGCAAATATGGTGGTCCTATAATAACTTCCCTACTTATGGGTACTTACAAGTAATGTAATTAATGTAAAACACCATCCTCTTTAGATAAGACCAAATAAGTAGTTGATGTGTGGTTAATTAATGTAAAAGGGTCATCCTTATGGAATAAGGCCCACTACATAGTTAATACTCATTAATGTTGTGACCACTAATAGTTAGGGTTCAGGTAGTGAGAAACTATTTATAGAGGTAGGAAGCTATGTAATTTTTTGTCAAGTATTATCACTATATTATTGATTTTCTCATTTGCAAGCTTCCCTCTTGAAGAGATACATAAACATTGCTCTCTTTATGGATGATCAATATAAGGGTTAATATTGTACAGATTGAATACTCTTGTTATTTTTTAGGACTTAGAAAAATCCCCATGTAAATCCCTATATAGTGACTTATCTATTTTTATATTAGTGTTTTCAGCTAGAAACTTTAATTGTGATTGTACCATTTGTCTCCTACACACACACACACTAAGGAGACCTAGTTTTAGAATCATATCATCTGATTCTTGTACATTTGTTCTATTGTAAAAGGAGGTTGTCCCCTCAAAGAAGCTTATATTTCATTCTTATATCTATTTATTAAGGCGTGGATCTTCTTCTCTTTATATTTTCAAGTTATTTTGATATTTCTTTCCTAACATTTGTAATCAAAGCCTAAAATCCTAGGGTTTTCTCCTTCAATCAAGACATCTTGGAATTTTCTCTATAATTGTTTTTGGGGGCGAGTTTTAGATAGTGAAATTTTGAGGAGAACAAGGAGACAATTTATGGTATAGGTGGTCAAAATTTCAAGTTCAGGTTCATTTTTTCCCCATAGATATAGCCTATTGAAGATAGGGTTTTTGACTAATCATGAAATAAGTTTTAAATGTGCCATCTTGTAATTTTCACTATAACTCTTTGTCTGGGAAGTTTCAAATAGTGAAAATTTGTGCAGATTGAGGAGAAATATCAGAGTACATGTGATAAAAATTTAAGGTTCTATTTCACTATACTTTCTTAGATATAATATATGGAATATAGGGTTTATGACTAATCTTGAAATCATTTTTAAAATAACCATCTTGGAATTTTCACTATAAATTGTTTTCAGTGAAGTTTCAAACTTTGAAATTTTCAGAATCCCAAGGAGACATAATGAATTACAGGTGGAAACATTTTCATAATTTTTCTCATTATTATTTATGAGATATATATTGTGGAATTTAGGGTTGTTTACCAGTTCTAAAATTAGTCTTAAACAAGTCATTTTGGCATTTCTTCTATAATTTTTCAATGAAGTTCCAAACTAAGAAATTTTCAATTGTTTAAGAAGTCATATCATAGTACTATAGGAAAAACATTTAGACTCATGAGGGCTCAAATTTCAGAGATATATCAGGACAAATGTTAGCCATCCAAACATTCTCCAAATTAGGGTTTGAAAGGTAGGTAACTTACAATTGGTATAACTTTTGATTGGAAGATATATTTTTGGTGATTCAAAATTTGTGATAAAGAGGAAAACGAGGAGTGTTATTATTTTTACACATATCTCCAAAGGGTGCTCCACAATTTACTTCACCAACTAAACCTCCAAAGATATCAACCATAATCGAAGAAGAAAAAGAAGAGAATTTTCACCAAATGGAACATCTGGAAAAGAAGATGAATAAAAATAGGGAACATATGGTAAATAATATGGAAAAGAAGATGGATAAAATAGGGAAAATATGGAAAATAATATGGATGAAAATATGGAATATTTTAAAGACTCCATGCCTACCATCTTCTTACATACCCTAGATGAGAGACTCCCTAAAGGAGATATCAAGACAAAAGGAAATCATGAAAATGTGAAGGAAATAAATATTGAGTCCCAAAATAATGATTATTTATCATCTCTATATCCACATCATAGAGGTTCAATGTGGCACCAAGGAACTACTTAATTCCCAAGATTGATATGAGGAAGCTTAATGGAAAATATCTTATAACATGGATATTCCAAATGGAGCAATTCTTTGATTTGCACCAAATACTAACCTTACAAAAGGTTACTCTTGTATCCTTGTATTTA
>SNQJ01S0053741.1:17571-32738 GCA_010110895.2 Picea sitchensis
GAAGATCCAATTTTTTGAAATAGATTGCTCCATGTAGTTCATATAACAATTCATCAATGACGGGAATAGGAAACGTATCTTTAATAGTGATCTTGTTGAGCTCTCTATAATCTGGACACATCCTCCATGAGCTATCTTTATTGAATACCATTACCACTGGTGTAGAGTAAGAAATTTGGCTAGGTCTAATAATGCCAGCCTCTAACTTTTCTTCAACCATGCTCTCAATTTCAGTCTTCTGGGCATAAGGGTATCTGTATGGCCTGATGTTAGGAGGAACACTCCCATGAATTAGGTGAATTTCATGATCATGATTTCGAGTGGGCGGAAGACCTTTGGGGATATCTTCAAATACTTTGGAATGCTTATCAATGATCCCTTGGAGATCTTGAGGAAGCGATGGCTTAGATGTTTGAACATCTAGTGAGCATAGTTGTGCAATAACACCTTGATTCCTATGATACCTCTTAACTCAATTTATTTTCCTTCCAATGAAAATTTCATGAAAAGTTATTGAAAATTAAAAGCCACTGTTCCTAATGATTGTAACCATTGGATTCCTAGTACATCATTAGCACCACCCATGGGTATAGAAATCATTGGACTATTCATTACATATTCCCCCATAGTAAGATTGATCTTATTGCATTTTACTAAGCAATTGATAGTTCCTCCATATGCAATCATTACTTGAAACTATGGCGTTGGATTTACAAAGCAATTGAGAGCTTTGGCTAATTTATAGTGAATGAAATTATGAGTACTGCCAGAATCAATTAGGACTATTACCTTTTTCTTTTAGATGTATCCTTTGATCTTGAGGGTTTGAGGAGTGCTAGTTCTAGCCAATGCATTACATGATATCGTGGGAGTCAACTCTTCAGACAAAATTTCTTCTACGTTTTCATATTGAGATGGTTCTTGTTCTTGTTCTTCTTCCTCTTTAGAATCTATGTAGAATAATTTCTTCTCACCACACTTATGTACCTTATTGTACTCGTTGTCACAATTAAAGCATACACCTTTTTCTTTTCTTTCCTCCAACTGTTGAGGTGTCAACCTTGTACGTTGAGGGGTTTTAGAAGAAGGAGCATTATTCTCTCTATAGATGTTGGGATTCGTCCTTCTAGTAGCCATAGCCATATTTTTACTTTCAACATTTCTTGCCACCTTAAATGCATTCTCCAATGATTTGGGTTCCCAAAGGCGAACCTTATGTTGAATGTTATACTTTAAAGTTCCTATGAATACATGAATCAAGAGATCATTTGGAATATATGTTACCTTTATATTCAATATTTCAAAGTTCTCAATGTGCTCTGTGTTGGAAGATTGGTTGTTATTGAGCTCAACCCTAGTCATGGGGTTTGGACCGCAATATTGATGAAGGTATTTGGACATGAAGGAAAATGAACATGTAGATACAAGACCCATGGATGGATAGTATACATCATGTTTTTTCCGGTGGTATGTGGCACATCACATGGATCCTCATGGTTGAGGAGAAATGAATTTTTGAAGATGACAAAGTGAATTGAAGAAGGAAGTACATGTAGGCCCTAAAGATAATTAAAGAAAAGAATTACAAAATAAGAAATTGGCAGGTCAGCCCTAATGTTAAAAGGAAGTGACATATATGGTATAAGCAAATATCATTATACATTCATTTGATAAACAAGTCGAATTTTAGAGAAAATCAGAAGTAAAGAAGGCCGGATTTCAAGGGAGGATGAAGTCTTTTGGTGATGTGTTCTAAGGTATGTTATTTTCAGGCCATCTTACCATTTCTGCTATAACTTTTTTTTCTAGAACGATTCAGATGGTGAAATTGATATGGTATTGAGAATACATATCAAGGTACATGTGGTAAAAATTTCAGCTATTGATTCACTATAATTATGGAGATACACTCTATGGAAGATAGGCTTTGTGACCAGTCCTGAAGCTAGTCAACAAACAGGTGTTCTGGGTAAAATAGTCATAACTTCTTCATAGAGAATCCAAATGGCATGGGACAAATTTCATTGGAAATAGTACAGACTATAGTTTCTTGTGTGCAAGTTGTATAATTTGATGTTAAATATTGAGCGCGAGGCATTATGTACAAGTTCGGTCTCCTGAATAAACCAGAATTGAACAAGGTCTACCATTCTCTCTATAACTTATTTTTGGGGAGGATTCAAAGAGTGAAAATTGGAGGAGTTTCAGTGAATACATTTAATAATATTATATACAGGATCAGATTACTCCAAGAATTGAATAATTGTAGAAATTGAAGAAGTCTCAGGAAGCATTATCAGGTTCTATGTGATGATTGGTTGATGGTGATGATTTAATGTAAAGTTTTATTAACGCTCATATATTCTTGGGTGGAAGGAAGGGGCAAGGATGGAGAGTTAAAATATCTCTTGATATTGGAGGATTGTATCTTCCTCTTGAAGGTTTATCCATCCCTTTACATTTGGAAGATGTAGCTACCTTTGGAAGTTATTACTTCCCTTGAACAATAACTATTGATTATTTCTCATATACTGTGCATGGTGTATTGGTGTAGCTCTTATAATATTGTTCATTTCTCATTGGATATAATTGAATGGTATAAGTATAAGTTGAAAAAGGTTTTAAATTGTACTTGATACTAAGTCACCCCCCTCTCAGTATCAACAATTGGTTTCAGAGCAAGTTACCTTCAGTACAATTTAACCACTGGAAGGAAGATCCTAAGAAGAAATGGAAGAAAAAATTCCAAATGGGATTCCACCATTTGATGGAAGAAATTTTGAATACTAGAGTAATAGAATGGAAACTTACTTGAAATCTCTTGGGGCAGATGTTTGGTTCTCAGTTGATTTAGGATACAATTCTTTGAAGAAACCAAAGATTGTAGCTCAGAAGGAAGCAAAAAGGAACAACACATTGGCAATAGATACCATCCTGGATGGATTGATAGATTCAGTGAAATCCAAGGTGGGATCATGTGCATCATCAAAAGAGATTTTCTACAAGCTACAAGACCTTTATGTAAGGGAAGAAGAAGAAGAAGAAGAAGAAGTTGAAGCAAATTACAACATCTCATATTTCAAAGAAGAAAATAGAGGTCAATTCTTTTGCTTTAATTGTGAAGGAGTAGGTCATGTTGAATTTGAATTTCATCATCCAAGGATTGAAATAAATGACACTAAAGAAGAAAATCATGAAGAAAAAATTATTCAACAAGAAGATGAGAATCTTAAAAAATTGAAGCATGTTGAGATTGAAAATAGCAAGCTCAAAGACACGCAAAGAAAACTAAGAAGTAGAAAAATTATTCAACAAGAAGATGAGAATCTTAAAAATTGAAGCACGTTGAGATTGAAATAGCAAGCTCAAAGACACGCAAAGAAAACTAAGAAGGAATTGGTTAGTTGTGAAAATAAAATTGTAAGCTTGATCTAAACAATTAGAGTTAATTTTGAGAAAACTAAGAGAAGAAACCATTTCCTTGAAAACTCTAATTTAATAAGAAAGAAGAATAGAGAAGTAAGAATGTCCAAATGATGAAGAAAGAAGAAGATTGTGATGAACTTGAACAAAAAGTTGTCTCATTGAGGAAGAGCTTAAGAAACTTAAAGTGCCAAAATACTTAACACATCTTGATGGGTGAACTTCATACAAAGAAGATGCAAATACTCAACAAGAATCTTGAAGAAAGATTACACAGACAGCTTTGATGATAGTGACTAGGGTACCAAAGAAGGAATGATTACAAAAGAGATGAATATCAAGAAGACCTCCTACCTTCAGAATCAAAGAAGCTTCAATCAAGATGAAGGAAAAAAACCATAGAAGAATAGATCATGAACCCGATGGAGTACATCACAAAGAATCCCACTTACTCCAAGGTATCAAAATTTCTTTCTTGGTCATTTTTATACTTGCAAAAATTTTGATTAAGGCAATTAATTGTAGAACAACAAAGTGAACACATACCAAGAAACATGAATGGTAACAGAAGATATGGAAATAATCATGGATTTGTCAACATAAGTTATATAATTCATTTTCTCCATTGATGGACAAAAATATTGCATGCTACAAATGTAATTATCTTGGTCACAAAGCACGAGATTGCAGGTATGTGAATGAAGATGTCCCTATACCAACCACAAGATGGAGAAGGAAAGAGATTCCGAACAATGAAGATTGTTGAATAGCATTGACCACGAAGAATGTAAAGAAGAAGATGAATGGTACATAGACAAGGATGTTCTTCACACATGACCGGGATCGAGACACCAAATGCATGGAAGAGAAAGGGTGGCACAAGTTGCATTTGGAGATGACTCATCCTACAAAATACTTGAGAAGGTAGAACTTGAAAGAAAAATGTAGCAGTACAATTCCCTATTGGTTGAATACTTATACACCACTCACATAAAATGTGTGATCATGATACACTCCACGCTTGACCTTCTTAAAATGTAAAACCGAGAAAATAACTCAGAAGATTGCTGTAATCAAACAAAAGATTCTAACAACATACATCTCAGACGACATGAAGAAGAGAGAGAAGACGGCCAATGCAACAGATTCCAAGGAAGAGAAAGTCCCAAAGACTTCAAAAAATAAGGATGAAGTATTATTGGCGTCATATGTTTAGGGGGAGCAGCCCAAAGAAGAGAGTTACCTTTTTCCATTAAACTCGGGGTATAAGCCCTAACCTTTTCCATTGATGTCGTTGGGAGAGAAATTTGATCATGATGATAGAGCATGAGTATTTCCATAAATGACAAAGGGGAGATTGTTGAAGATTGATTGTTGTCACTGATGTCAACCCTAGTCATGGTTTTGGACCGCAAGATTGGATGAAGGTATTTGGACATGAAGGAAATGAATGCATACAAGACCCATGGATGGATAGTATACATCATGTTGTTTCCGTGGTATGTGGCACTGCCAATGGATCCTCACACAGGAGAGACATGAATTTTGAAGATGACAAAGTGAATTGAAGAAGGAAATACATGTAGGCCCTCAAGATAATTAAAGAAAAAGAATTACAAAATAAGAAATTGTCGTGGATGGCCCTAATGTTAAAAAGGAAGGGACATAAATGGTATAAATAAATATCAATATCCATTCATTTGATAAACAAGTCGAAATTTTAGAGGAAATCAGAAGTAAAGAAGGCCGGATTTCAAGGGAGGATGAAGTCTCATGATGTGTTCTAAGGTATGTTATTTTCAAACATCTACCATTTTCGCTATAACTATTTTCTTAGAATGATTCATATGGTGAAATTAAGAGGATATTGAGAATACATATATAGGTACATGTGGTAACAATTTCACTTTATTCAAGCTATAATTATGGATATACACTTGTGGAAGATAGGGTTTGTGACCAGTCCTAAAGCTAGTCAATAAATAGGTGTTCGAAAATATTCATAACTTCATAGAGAATCCAAACGACTTGGAAAAAATTAATTGGAAATCGTATGGAATTTAGTTTTGTAAAAAGTTTCAGAATCGATACGATATTGAGTGTGGGGCATTCTGCACAAGTTCGATCCTCTGAATAAACTAGAATTGAACAAGGTCTTACCATCTCTATAACTTCTTTGGGAGGATTCAAGGAGTGAAACTAGGAGGAGTTTCAGAGAATACTTAGTAATATTATATAGGATCAGAGGTCTCTGAATTGAAGAATTGTAGAATTGAAGAAATCCTCAGTAGGCTACTATCAGTTCTATGTGATGATTGGTTGATGGTGATGATTTAATGTAAAGTTTTATTATTTCTCATATTCTGGGTGGAAGGAAGGGCAAGGATGGAGATTTCAACCTCTCGATATTGAGGATTGTATCTTCCTCCTTGGAGTTTTATCCTTCCCTTTACATTTGAAGTCAGAAGCTACCTTTGAAGTCATTACTTCCCTTGAACAATAACTATTGATTATTTATCAAGCATAATCGCATGGTGTATTGTAACTCTTATACTATTGTTCATTGCTCATTGATATAATTGAATGGTTTGGCATAATTTGAAAATGTTTTAAATTGTAAATTTGATACCCATTCACCCCCTTCTCAAGAGATCAACACTCAGAATCAACCCTTTGCTTGAGATTTATCAATCACAATGCATTCCTCCTTGTATCCTCATAGTGTGCTATCATTTCTTCGTGAAAATTGTCCATGATTGGCATTCATGAGAACAACCATCAATACCATGTACTGATCATGCTAAATATAAAGAAGCAATTGCATCTTTTGTGCATGTGACACATTATGTAGATCAAAGAATTGTTCCATCCGAAGTATCCATATGTGGATTGGGTCCTTTCCATCAAACTTCCTCATATCATCTTAGGAACATGGTCACATTCAACCTAAACTTGAATTTCTCCATTTTTGATTTACCTTCCTTGTGTCCTTATCATGAATTTCATGGGATACATTTCACTTTCAAAGTCTCCTCTATTATGAAATTTTTCAATCCTTTCATGATCTCCTTTAAACCCTCCATCATCAAGAAATTACATTGTCATTGTCTCTTTTGTAAAATAATTTGTGTCCCTACGCGTTTATTCACCTTCATTAAGAGTTCATGTAGGATTATCCGAGGCTTATTTGGGTGGTATGTTGGCCAAGTATCACTTTTGAATTTTGATTTTGAGGTG
Organism: Picea sitchensis; assembly: GCA_010110895.2. Lineage (NCBI taxonomy): Eukaryota > Viridiplantae > Streptophyta > Pinopsida > Pinales > Pinaceae > Picea > Picea sitchensis. The sequence continues at coordinate 24,232 of SNQJ01S0053741.1, forward strand.
GTGTTGTTAGAAAATATTTCTTCTGCTGTATCTCCAAAGTTTGGCCCTTCCTGAAGGAAACTTTATTTTTATAGTTCTCTGATAATTCTTCTCTACAATGCCATAGGTCTGATCATCAAAATTGGATGTGCCAGTGAAATTTATGGTAACTTCCACACAACTTGGTCGAGATTTTTTGCCTTCCCGGAGATGTCACTTGTATAGCGGCTCAAGACAAAATATTTGATATAATTCGGAAACTCATCAAAAAATATCACGTATCGTCCACTATCTAATGAACCAGCCTTTACTTCATTTGGATTCTTTAGGAATAATTTATGATTTTTACCCGAAACAATTTTCTTTGAGACTACTCAGATAATTCTCTATCTTCCATTGTGGTGTATCTACAAATGTAAGATGACTCGGATTGAATATCATTTTACCACAAATACCTTACTAATTTTTGTGAATATCCATTTCGTATCTCAAACGCTAAGGTAATCAAATTTATAGTGAACATTCCAGTGGACTCCGCTCAAGATGATTCCAAACCCCTATCTTGCACAAAGTTGTATTCAAATCAGATACATCAGAGATGAATTTTTAACCCAATGTTCCTTGATCCATATACTAAATACATCCTCCAAGTTTGCCTCTAAACATCTAGAAATGTTATAGAGAAGATTCCAAGGTGTCTTAGATTTAGAAGAAAAACCCCAAGACCTTGAGAACCGATGACGTAGATGTTAAGAACCAAATATCAATATAGCATAGAAAACCCTGAGAAAAAGTACTCAACGCATTGAAAAGAGAGAAATTCAGATAATAAGCCTCTTTCTCGAGTGGGGGAAACCTCCCATGCTCCACATAAATGTACAATTCCATAATGATTCCAAATGAAAATGTATCCTGGTATATATAGGAGACTAGGAGGTATAATTACAACTAATAAATGACATAAATAAAATAACATTACTAATGTAATATGCCCCAATTATGTAATGAGCCAACATTAGGCTTAACATTGTTCCTTAAGTTTGAACACATTGTTCATCCCCGTAGCTCTTCCATTTTATGGAGAACCTCCTTGTCTCTATTATATGAGGTTGCCTTTGGTGGAGGATTGAAGGGATGGAGGTCTAACCGAAGGGACTTCTTAGTTTCTCGGTTCCGAACGCGATGGCACAAAAGGTTTTCATTCATATACTTTGGTTGGTTATATATCTTAATAGAAATACTCTTTCTCTTCCAATATCTTGCAAATATTTCACCATACATGGGCATATTTGTTGATGGATTATGCTATTGAATGTGCTAACATTATATATTATCACCATACTCTTGTTTCTTTTGGTTGTTGAGGACAAGTTGTAAGTGTATTGCTTTTATCCAAGTCCTCAATGGTGGACTTCATCTAACGCTCCGATGAGGTAGGCTCTTTATCTTGTCTTGTTAGCATATTTATTTTATATAGCATACTTGAGATTAGACTTGATTTCTACAGTCATTTCCACATCTCTTTGGTTTTCCCCATGCCATAGAGTAATTTTTCTCAGAATACCCGTGATGGTGAATTACTTGGTCTAATGACTCCTTTATCGAACAATTCTTGAACTTATTTCTTGATCTTCAGATTCTCAAGCACTAACAACCTATACATCCCAATGTTAGGAAGAGGGAGCATCCTCACAATTGTATTTCATACATATCCTCTTGGGAGGTAATTCTGTGTTCCTAGAATATCTCTAATATAATTAGAACACTTTTAACTTAATCTATATTTATGATCTGGATCGCAACAAAGAATATTCATCCATATCTTTTTCCTTCATGATCATAAGTATAAAAGTTTTTCTAGCATTCACAATTCTCATTTTCCCTCTCATAATAAGAGATAAATTAGTTTTTATGTGATTATCTCTAAAAATATATTCAATCCCATATTTGATAAGATGATACTTGTTCTCTTCTCGATAAAATATAGTTTTCTTGTCATACAAGTATGGAATACCCAATACAATCCCACAAATGTCAAGCAACATTACATCCAAATCAACCTCATCAACAAAGTTTGAAGTAATCACAAATATAAGTTTACATTGTTTAGTCACTTTCAATTTAGCATTCTCACACACCCATCCCAATGGATAACGTTTCACATGAGGTTTGGTTTCTAATCCAAAATTCTTGACAATTGATTCTAAAATAAGATTAACTTGGGACACACTGTCAAACAACATATATATATTGGTATGATTGTTTATGACCCTTATGTAGAAAATATCACTTATTTTTTATCATCATTTATACTTTCAGAATTAGAATACTAAATAGAAGAACTAGAGCTAGCATTGGAGGATATACCTTTAGATCCCATAGTTGCGATCTTTATTTCATCACGTGAGTCTGATCCCATATCATGTTGAACTGTAGTAACGGTATTTTGTTTCCCCTTGTCTTTAAACTTATTTGGTCACAATTATAGGTGCAGTTTCCAACATCTCGCCTCGTCATGTCCCTCCTTCTTACAATGGGAACATGTAGTCTTTTCACCTTCTTTCTTCACGGTGGATTTTTTCTTTCCTTTAAACTTACTTTCAATAGACTTGTTTGGTTTCTTAGAAAAAACATCATGAACATTCTTTCCTCTAGATTCAAGATGTGTAGCTTGAACACAAAATTCATCCAAATTAGTCAGATTAAACATGAGGATAGTATGTCCAAGATAACTATTCAAGCCACCAATATACTTGAGAATAGTTTCTTGCGTATACAAAGGAATACCCAAAGTTAAATCTTTTTTCCTAAATTATTGAGTATAACATTGAATATTTTTGTCCTTTAGCTTGCCTTAGATTTTTCCAATCCAAATTATTGCTTGTTGCATGTATCCTAATGGATAAAAATATTTCTTTCATGAAGCAATAAAATCATACCAAGAAGAAATTATTTTACCACTTCGAAGAAGATCTTCTTGAGTTCGACTCTCCCACCAGATCAAAGTTGTGCCCCCGAGTCGAAAAGTGGCTAGTTGAATATTTGCATTGTCATCAACAATTTTCTAAATACTGCAATAGAATTCAAGCTACTTGATCCATCTATCCAACCTTTTTGCATTAATTTCACCATCATAAATTGGAAAATCACACCCGACATCAAGTTTCAATAAAGGCAAATCAGATGAATTTTTCTTAGAATGCTTCTTGAAAGAAGAAATTCCACTCGAACTAGAAGAAGAGGATGATGGGGATAGAGGATTCTTAGGAGGGTCACCACCACCTCCTCCCCCTTCAAATTTTCCAGATGGACCACCTTCCTCAGGATTATTTCGTTCGTGGTACAACTCTTCCACCATAGCTTTCATCATCATGAATGATTCAAGGAAAGTCGTCTCATAACCAAAAGGATTTCCTTCTTTTGGTGATGCCATTTCTCCTCTTTGGAATACATGTTCAATTCCTATATTAGCTTCTTCAAGTGATCCTTCACCATGCTTGAACTTGAGCCTAGTTAACATTCACCCTTGCAAATCCTATCAAACCTACTGTGATACCAAACTTGATCTGAAATTACTGATTCATTTACAAGTAATTATAAATGTGAATTGACTTAGCTCAACTTTTAAACACTTAATGAACAATTGAAAGGATGAATTGAAGAAATGTACAATAGAAAAGAAAAGAGACAAGACGGGAAGGTTGATAACGGATTTCACCCATCTTGGGATACATCTCTAGGTCCACTTCCAATGAGGAACTGATCCATTATGAATTCTCAAAATGCTTATTACATCCACTTGGTCTCCAACCTGCAATCAAAATTTCCTTCAGATCTTCTATAGAGATTGTGGAATTCCATAAAGCCACTTCCCACTCTCTGGCTGCCAATAAAATGGATTCAAAACCATTTTTATTCAACTTACCTAGGAAATAATTTTGTATAAGAATAAACTCTCAGAAAAACCTTTCAAGTTACAATCCTATGGAACAATGGTAAAATATTTTGTTTAATATAGAACAGATCAGGGGTTCAACCTTGCGGTTGTTCTGATTTTCCAGGCTATGCAAATATTGCAACTTAAATAATAGAATACCCACATGATATACCAAGAAACACCATTGGTATATTGGTTAAGGAATTGTGTTTGTTGGGTGGAGGTCATGAGGTCAAGATCACAAATCGTCAACTTTTGGAAACATTTAACAAATAGATTTTAAATAGAGTTGGTGTTGGTTAAATTTCAACCACTAATTGGTTGGCCTAATGGTAAATCACTTGGCTTGGTTCCAATGAGATCGAGTGTTCAAATCGACCTTTCCATGGCTCAAATAATATTTTTATTTAATTCAACCTCAGACTAACTTTTCTAGTCTGGGATTCAACGTGGATGCTCCTAATTGGGCCATGTTGTGGTTGCACAATAAGCCTGCCAAAGCATCTTCCATGTCAACTTTGCTACATCATCATACCATGCCAACATATGTATATTCCAGTTAGCATGCCATGTCAACATCTGTACATCCTAGTCATCATTCCATGTCAACATCCATACTAGTATGTTATCACCCAAATCAGTTGTCGTATTGCCATGTGTCAACCCTGTCATCCTTTTTGTTTGTTTTTCCGAAACTTCAGAACGCCATAACTTTCTCATACAACATCTGTTTGAGCCCATTCAAGTTGCATTGGAAATTTCTCAATGAGATCTTCAACATGGATACTTTTTCGTCATCATTTGAGACCATTATTTTTTATCATTAAATAATCCACCTAGATCAACAATCCACAAAATTAAAGCTATTTCTATTTCATAATCCAATTGGGTGGAAGAAGCAAGGATAAAATGGAAGGGATATGTAAACTATCGTGGATATTCCACTAGACATTTCATAACAAAATATCTAATAAAATATTAAAATATTTACTATGAAGGTTAATTTCCTTTAGATATCAAATTCTTTAATTACTAGTTTTCTACAAATAAACACAAGATATAACCCGGGAAACCCAGTACAGGAGAAAAACCACCTAGAAGGTCAGGTCGCTCCACTCTCTTTTATTCAAATGAAAGTACAAATAAAGAGGCACTCTTTGTGGAGTTTCCTTTGACACTATGGCATGTATGGATGCTATAGAATCTATCCTCATATGCTATTTTCTCAAAATACCACTCCTAGGTGGTCTACTCAACTATGGAACAAATACAATGTTAAAGAATGGAACCCTTTCTCCTCCTAGTGGCTCGATATTTAACATCAACCTATAGCCATCTAGAGGTATGTTTTTGACTTTCTCAATTCTCAATTGTGATAAGGTTTTGGACCTTCTAGAATCTTATTGAAATTCCATACTTGGTGTAATACCCTGGTTTCAAATCCCCAGATTAAATAATGTATTTTGTTTATTTTATGAAAGGCCAAAGCTTCCAAACAATTAAAAGAGGCCAGTGTACGTAGGAAATGTAATGCTTTGATAATTATTAATAATAGAATACATCATTGGCTGAAAGACAGACAAGGACAAGAGTTATATGGGGCCTTGATTCCATGAGAGAGGGGGGGCTTAAGGGGCTATGTCTTTTTATTATATTTTATTTACCCATAATTTTTTTAATTGGGAGAAGTGGTTACATGAGCTTCTTGGGGAAGACTGTGTGATTCTTGATTTCCAAGTAAATATATAAACCCATATTTGGGTTGTTTGAGGGTTCACACTCTTCATTTTGTTCACTCTCTCCATTCACTCTTTCATTCAATTTTCTCATTCATTGTTCCTTATTCATTCTTGGTCTTGGATTAGGGAAGGAAAAAACAATTGTTGGGAAAGGAGCCATTGTTAGATTGTTGTAGTAATTACTGGTGTATTCCAACCATGAATTAGTGCCTGCATGTATGAGATGGATTGGAATGTGCTAAACTTTGTTCACAACTGCAAATCTTGAGAGTCCCAACATGGAGATTCTTGACCAAATGCACTGGAGCCCTAGAAAGAAGTGGACAACTTGAGGAACTGTGTGGCAGTGAAGGGGGGTCATTGTCTTTAGGTGGTGTAGGCTAGAGAGAAGAGAGCTAGTGTACTTTGGATTGTTTTGTGTTGAAAAACCTATGATAGCTTGAGTTCTAACTGGTTTGGGAAGTTGAGTGACACCGTGGAACCGCCCTTGTGGATTCATAGCCCAGGATCGGGGGTGACCAGTTGTTGATACTTAGAAAAACAACATCTATGGTTGGGTGGAACATCCTTGGTATACAACCAATTGTTGATTTATTTTTTTTAAAGATAAGTTTTTGGAGTTACTTCACACACACCTAGGATTTATTTTTCCTAAGGTTTTTCCTTGTTTATTAGTTATTATTTAGTCTCCTATATTTTAGGAAGAATATTCCTCTAGGGAGAATATTCTCTTCAGTTTTCACTTCAGTTTGATCAGTTGAGTGGAGTCTAAATGATACATTGAGATTATCACCATGAAAAATTGGGAAAATCACCATCTAATCCACATTGTCCTTGGGATCATCACCAGACTAGCTCATTACTCATGATTCCCTAATCTCCTCCTCACTTCACTCTGTTTCAGTCAGTTAACTGAAGACTGATAGACTATTTAACTCAGACTAGGTAGTAGTCCACTCCCGTAACTACCTGAGAGACTAGACTAGGTGGCAGTTTAATCCCGTACCGGTGTGTGTCCATATCACTCTAGATCACAACTATGGAGCACTAGTTACTCATGTATCCTATATCTATTGTAAATTATTCACTCTTTGAGTGTGGAATACGGTTAATGAGAATTCTTCCATTCTTTCTCTCTTGCTTCTTATTTCTCAATTTCTCTCTGAAAATGTGTGAGGTATTTTCTAGATAGATCTATTTTGTATAGGTTTAACACATTTACATGGTATCATAGCTGACATAATACTAAGCAAAAGCTACACCAAATTATTATTGTTGGTACTGAAGATTGAAGAACACAAAAAAAATGGATTATTCACTGACAATACTTCTCACGCCTCATAACTATTTGGAGTGGAAGCCAAAAATTCTGCTTCATATCATATGCAGAGGCTTGTACCAAATAACTATGGAAATGGAAGTAGAGCTTGATTCCGCTGATCAAAAAAATGATTTTCTCAATAGACAAGATATGGCACTAAGATGTATCCTCTGGTTTATTTCTCCTGAAATTATCCATCAAGTATATCATGACTCACAAGAATCAACTCCAAATGAATTATGGACCAGATTGGAGGTTATATTTAGGAATAAAGAAGATTGTGAATATTTCATGCAGGATGTTGAACAGATAGAGCCAGAAGAGAAGCCATCAGAATATCAAGCCTCTTATTATGAAGAGTCTTCTACAAAAGTATTTGCACAAATCTGTATTCCATTAATTTTATATGATGTCTACTCCATTTCAGATTTCTTTTCTAAATTTCATGTGGAAGATATATGGCATGCATCTCAGAGGTCACATGCAGACACTTTTCCATGCCCAATGCATGCATCTTAGGAGACAAAAAGGGAGCTGCACACATTAGACTCAATTCTGATATTTTTTAAGAAAAAAATGTAAAAACAAATTGGATATTTGAATTCCTCTCGGGAAAATATCCAATTTCAAAAAAACATCGTCTGAAACAGAGTCCGGGAAGTGAAGTTCTGACCATTTTAAAATCAATAAAATTTCAGTGTTTTTTTTGGAAACGGTTACACAGTTTTCAGAGTTTCATCCAAACTTTATTTGGATATTCTTCATTACAAGAAGAGAAAGTAGATATGTGTGGACATCTCAGTGGTGCATCTACTTCATCAGATCCGTGCATACATCTATATCTTCAACAAAATATTCAATGAGCACAAACTTTCACAGTTGTGAGGTCTTCTTGGAGTGAAGGACATGGTTGCTTAGCAACTTCTTTTTGTTCCTTCTCATTTTTTTTTATGCATTGTAATTTGAGGGGGGGGTTTCCCATGAGGTTTTCCCTCTTTCCTCGTTTATTTCAATGTATATTTTGTATTTGGGTACCTAACATGGCCTCGTTGCTGGGACCCATTCTTTATTTTCACCATAGTGATGTTCAGAGGGGGTGTTGGAGTTACTTCACACACACCTAGGATTTATTTTTCCTAAGGTTTTTCCTTGTTTATTAGTAATTATTCAGTCTCCTATATTTTAGGAAGAATATTCTCTTCAGTTTTCACTTTAGTTTGATTAGTTGAGTGGAGTCTAGATGCTACATTGGGATTATCACCATGAAACATTGGGATTATCACCATGAAACATTGGGATCATCACCAACTAATGTTTGTTGTCCTTGGGATCATCACTAGACTAGCACATTACTCATGATTCCCTAATCTCCTCCTCACTTCACTATGTTTCAGTCAGTTAACTGAAGACTGATAGACTAGTTAACTCAGACTAGGTAGCAGTTCATTCCCGTAACTGCCTAAGAGACTAGACTAGGTGGTAGTTTACTCCTGTAATTGTTGGCATGTGTCTATATCACTCTAGACCACCA
>SNQJ01S0053741.1:32940-45707 GCA_010110895.2 Picea sitchensis
TATATATGAGATATTTTTTATAATATGATGCTTGCTGGTTATTGTTGTGCATGGCATATTGTTTACTAATTTTATGTTCTAGCATGAAATATGATTAAGTTCATGTGAGTGTTTCATGATTCTTTATTAATAAATAGTTATCAAAATTTGAAATTGGTTCCAGAAGGGAGTTTTTGGAGTAGTTTGGCCTAGCCTTGGGGGTTGGGTATGTTATAGATTGGTATCAAATATTTTGGTTCAAACACCAGACTGGTATGGGCCGGAACAAGTGTGAATTGGGTAGATTTGCTATCATAGATTCAATTTGTACGAATTTGGGAAAAAACAATGAAAATTTATAGATAAAAACCCCAATTTCATGAGGAGATTCAATTTTTAGATGACTCAGGATTGTCTAAGAATTTAATGGATTCAATTTGCAGAGTTGCAGAGTTGAATTCAACCTGGAAGGTCAAAAAATTTGAAGTTTTAATGTTAGTTGTAACATTGGGAAAAGTTTGGAGAATCAACGGTTGAGATCATGTTCGATCTCCAAATCAACAGCCTAAATGCCTCCTTGAAAAATTTAAAAATTCTAATGTTTTTAAATTTTGGCAAAGTTAACAGATCGATGACCAAGATTCATTTCAGCAGTTGGGAAAATGAGGAAGAATGATGGTTCATATTCTTTTTTGGTCATTTGGGAAGTTAGAGAAAATCAATGATCAAGATCATCTTGGCTGGGATATCAATGACCCATATTCACCTTGGTTTTGGCCAAAATTGTCTAAGTGTTGAAGTTCACCAATAGAAATCGTCGATGGTTGATGATCGAGGATCAACGAGTTTGATGAAGTGTTGAATTTCACCAATAGAAATCATTGATGGCTGATGATCTAGGATCAACGAGTTTGATGAAGTGTTGAAGTTTGACCGAAATACATGTTTGATCGATGATGGTCAATGGTCAGGGATTGGAAAGTTTTGGCAAAGTGTTGAATTTCAGCAAAATACATCTCTGATTGTTGATGGTCGATGGTCGGGGATCGACAAGTTTTGGTGAAGTGTTGAAGTTTTCCAAGAGGCATCTCATATCATCGATGGTTGATGATAGGGGATCTATAGAATTTGGAGAAGTTTTCATTCAACCAAAGGAAATCTGTGATCGTTGATGGTCGATGATCTAGAATTGGTAGATTTAGTGTGAAGTTCAAATTCTTCCAAGAGAAATTGTCAATGACCAATAGGGAAAAGAGGGTGATGATGTGTCATGCCACATCAACATCTACGTGTCATGCCATGTCAACCCAGTTGATTCCTCAAGATGATATGCCATGCCATATCAACATACATGTGTCATACCATGTTAGTAAAATGATGGCTCATCATCAATGGTTGGGGTTTGGTGAGATTTGTGAACAACCTTGATTTTCCAAGGGAAATGCCCGATGGTCGATGACTGAAGATCAAGTGTTGGGGAGATTCATGGGAAAATTTTAGTTCGTGAAGAAAAATGGTTGATGAACGGGCTTCGAGGATATTGGTGGGAAAGTTGGTTTATGAAGGAATTAGTTGATCGTCGATTGTCGATAAAGAAAATATCAACGTTCCAGATTGCTTATGATTTGAGATCAATGATGTAGATTGCATATTAAATTAGATTAAGATGAAACTTATGGGTTTTTTCCACAGAGAGGATATGTACGAAATTTCCAAAGAAGGTCATTGCCCATTTCTGGTTGGATTTGTTAGAAATTGAAAAATAGTGGTTTTTAAATATTTGGGTCCAGATCATTGGCAGAGGTCCAGATTAAGACGAAATTCATAGTTATAGTCTAGAAAGAAGAAATAGAAATAACCCATGAAGGAACTGAATAAATCCTAAGGGGATTGGAATGGGGATGCTGAAATAGGACAAAATTCAATATTTCGAGCCACTTTTTGGGGATTTTTTATATTTTCGGAAGGGGAAAAGTGACCCTAGGTCACAAAACTAGAAAATTTTATTTACCTGAAATTTTATGTAATAATTAAGACAAAAAAATTTAGTTTAGTGAAATTTTTCCAAAAGTGCACAAATTGAGAGATATCCAATTTTTCCAAAAATTCTAAGTTTGGAAAAAGAGGTGAAAAAGGGAAAAGTTGTCATTTCTAGATTGCTGCATTTTTTGAATGAAGCATCAGATTGAATATATAAGAGTTTTTATGAATTCATTGGAATTACAATTATCTATGCCTCATACAAAATTTTCTCTAGTTCCTGACGTATTTTCTTTTTTAGTTGACCAAGTTGGCATTTCAATAAAATTACACCAGTGGAGAAAATGCACAAATGGGATGAAAGTGTTTTTTCAGGAAGCCATAAATTTCATCTCAGAGATCATATTGGGGCATGAGTATAGTCATTGGAAATGTGATTCAGAGGAAAATAACATGGAATTATTAGAGTTTGGAAAATTGTGATATAAGTCTTGAGAAATTGAGCATAAAAGGGATATATAACATTAATTGACAAATTTTTATGATATGCATAATTCTAAAAAAAATGGTTACTTGCACATTTGTAGAATTAGGGGATATAAACATATCAGTTCAAAATAAGAATGCATATTTGGGACATGAAGGAAGGAGGGGGATCCTTCAGTCATGATAAATAATCCAAAGGTCAAAACATCAATGTTGGTAATGCAGAAAAAAAATCAAATGGGAACGGGAGCAGAGGGGAACAATAAACATTAATAGAGACTATGAGAATCCTGAGAATAGAAGTGTAGAGCTACAAAGAAGATAACAAGAGGTTTATGAGAGAACCAAACGAAATAAATTCTCAGGTGATGCAAAGACCAAATCAGTTGCATAGGCAAGAAAAGAACGAATCAGACTTGAGACAGGAGGAAGAGGGAAGATATCATGAAATAAGATATAACTACAAAAGAAATAGTCATTCAAGAAGTGCTAGCATAAATCATAGGAATCACTCCCCTCCTTAATTGATAAGAAAATTTTATGCATCTGAAGACTCCATAAGAAGTCTAAAAGTGTCTCCTGTTAGGCACAAAAGAAGAAGACATGAGTTGGATAGTTTGCAAGGAGAGATAAGGGAGCTCAAGCCACCATCCTTTGATGGTGAAAGAGAAAGGGAAGATTGTGTTGAAGCATGGTTGCTTGGAATCAAGAAGTATTTTCAATCGCACAACTACTCATCTAACCTAGAAACTAGAATTGCCACATACCATTTGCATGGAAAAGTTGTTGTGTGGTGGGATCAGTTGAAGCAAGTTGAACACATTAATGAGAGTAGGATCACTWGGGATAAATTCAAGAGATAATTTCAGAAGTGTTGATTAATTGGGTTTGTTGTCATTGATTTCAACCCTTGAACAAAGTCTGGTATCAAATTATGGTAGCCCCAACAGTATCGTTAAAGGACTTCAATTTTCTTGATGTATAATGGTATGAATTTTAATATATTTGCAGGTAAGACTATTCTAGATGGATAGTACATCTCATTCCATTTCTAGTGATATCTGTAACGCCACATAACTCCTCAAAGTTAGATATTTATGGCCTTGTGAAGTTGGAGAACCCTCATGAGTTATCTAGAAGGTCAAAGAAGTCAAAATTATTCTAGAAGCTCCTAAAAGAAGTCGACTAGTCAAGTGAGTGAAACTAGGAGTTAATCATGGGTTAAGTTGTTGCAATAAGAAAATAATTAAAAATAAATTAGTTGCAACTAGAAGTGGATAATTTACTATTTCTAGAAAAGTGGGTTGTTAGTGGACAAGTGTTTAGAAGTGGGTTAGCCCTAAAAGAAGGAAATTGGGTTAAGTTGGTTAGAAGATAACCCCTTGAGGAAGCTACATGGAAGTATAAATAAGAGAGAAAGGCTCTCATGTTAGCACCTATTGAGTACATTGAATATCTATTATTTTGTAAGGTTTATTGTAGGTACTCATTGATATAACTGAATTTGTGCAAGTCTGAGGTAGCACGAAGGGTTAACAGAAAAAGTTTCAGAATTACAGAAAATATTGAAAAAATACCCTAGTTTTTTAGGTGTACATGGGATGCAGTGGAGCAGGGCATGTATGTATGCAAGTTAGCAATATAATATGGTGCATACATAAGGTTAAATCCCTAAAACTCGATAATATGAAGATGGTAGGTCTCTAAAGTCTGAAAGAAATCTCCCAGGAAGGTCTACAGTGATCAGGTACATCATATCTATCTATTGGTTCAAAAGGTATGTCTTATTTCTATGAGTAGTTGGATTTTTTGTATACATGAGAAATGGTTATGGGGGTTTTAGGATTTTCCCTAGAGATATTAGTGGTTGCATGGGACTTCTATATAAGTTAGATCTACATAAACACAATGCTGGTATAATCAATATTTATCATTGATACATCTTGTTAGAGTTGAGGCACATCTTGTATTTCTTGGCATATGGTTAAGGGGTTTTCTGGTACATGGTTGAGAGATTAAATTTGAGAAGTGGTTGATGTATTGAGAGGTTGTATATCATAAGGGTTTGATGTCTAGTTCATGTGAGGGTTATTATACATGTTCATGATTATACACACTTGTATGGCACATGACTAGAGATATATAGATGCAATATTTGTTGAAAGGATATGTATGAGGATAAATGCACAGGGCACATTTACAGTATGGACACAGACACAGTTTGCATGTTGATGTGACAGAGGCTAGAGAGGGTCAAATTTTTCAAAGAGAGAAAACCCTAGTTTTTAGAAGGCACGCGTAGGTTTCAGTACAAATAGGTCGCATACATACACGGGTTGCAGTATAGATAGGGTGCGTACATACGTGCGCTGCAAAATAGATAGGTCATGTATCTGTTGGTTTTGATTGGTACAGGCTCAGATCGGGTATAGGTTTATTATAGGGAAGTGGTACAGGTTGGCTACAACTCAGTGGTATAGGTTGGCTACAACTTAGTGGTACAGGTTGGTACAGGTTTACAGTGGTATATCTCACAATGATAATGTGACACTGGTTTCTTCATTTGACACTTATATTTCAAGGAGGGAGGATGGGGAAAGGATAGGTGGTTGTAGACACCTTCCGGTTGTAGCCAGAAAACATAGGGGGTTGTATCAATCATCTGGTTGTAGCTAGAGAATCAGGGAGTTGTAGCTTGAACATATGGGGGGTCAGATCCTCCTTCCAGTTGTAGTTGGAGAAAAAGGAAGTTGGTGCTTCCAATGAATGTGATTCTTAAAGACATATAAGAAAAAACATTATGTGGTTTTCTTCCGCATTGGGTTTCCATGTAAAAATATTGGTGTATTGTGTATCTATATGATTGTTCATTTGTTTATGGTTTATTTAATCTGCACTTATTGGATGATAATTCTATATTTATCACAAAGATAAATAACACTTTCATATTGTGGTTAAAAGGATTAAAAATATCTATTATTGATTCACCCCCCCCCTCTCAGTAATCCAACAATTTGTATCAGAGAAGGTTCCTTAAGAAATCAGTTTAACTATTGAAAGGTAGATCATGGAGAGAAACAATATGTATAAAAATGGAATACCATAGTTTTATGGATAGAAATATGAATTTTGGAGTAGAAGCTGGAAGAAAACATATGTACATGCACATGGATTTGAGGTTTGGAAATTAGTTATATATGGATACAAAGAACTAGCAGTTCTGTGAACAAATGGCAATGGAAAGAAAATTAGTATAAATAATTCAAAATACACAAATGCACTTCTGAATGGTCTTTGTGATTCCCAAATTTATACATTGTAACTCCGGTAAAGATATTTGGGAAAAACTTCAGAATATTTATGAAGGAGATTCAAAAGTCGAAGAAACAAATATTCAAACTTACAAAGGTTAATTCGAACAATTAAAGATGAAGGAACATGCGAATATTGCAACTTACTTATTACGAGTTGATGAAACTGTGAATGAATTCGTATGATTGGGAGAAGAATTTGATGAATCTATAATTGTTCAAAAGGTACTAAGATCTCTTCCAATGAGATTTCATCCTAAGATTTTAGTACTAGAAGAAAGAGAATATCTAGACTCAATAAGCATGGATGAACTACATGGAATCTTCATAGCCTAAGAAATGAGAATTGAATAGGAAAATCTAGGTATAAAATTAGCAGCATTGAAAGCATCCAAAAGGTCAAAGAAAAAGAGCAAGGAAAAGGAAAAACAATATAGAAGCAACGGTGACATCTCGGAAGATGATGAAGAAGTGGCCAACTTTGTCAGAATATTGAAAAAGGGAACCGACGATAGATATAAAGGTAAGCTTCTATTGATTTGTTTTAACTGTGATGGTATTGGTCATTTTGTTAACAAATTTCCTCACAAGAAAAATAAAATAAATGAATAGGATGATTCAAACAAAAAACAAACATATAAAGGAAAAATAACTAAAAAGAAAGTCTTCAAGAAAAGTTTTTGCACCAAAGAAAACTTATCCTCATCAAACGAAGATGAAGTCGGTGAAAGTGAGAAAGAAAGAGTTATATTCATGGAAATAGAAGACTCCGATAAAGAAGACATCGAAGAGGAGTATGAAGAAGCAAAAGTTGACTACTTAAAAGAATTTTTGAGTGCTATAGAAGTTAAAAAAAGAGAAAAGACGAAAAACAAGAAACTCCAGGAAGAACCAAACAAGAAAGAAGACACTCAAAATTCAAAATCTGAAGAACTAGAGAAGATGATCACTAAATTAAAGGTTCAGATAGAAGAAGACAAAATAATCGAAGAATCACTCAAAGAACAAGTAGAAGAAAAAGACACGATCATTGGAAATTTGGAAGCAGAGGTTGTTAGATTGAGAAAATACCTTCAACAAAAGAACATGCAAAATATCTCAAAGGTTTTGGATAATATTATCAATAGTCAAAGGCCACATAATGAAAATTCTGGGCTAGGATACAATCAAACAGAAAGAGGCTCAAGCTCCAAAACTACAGATTAAGAAACACAAACAAGAAACTATGGAAAGACAGTTAGAGGAGACAAGAAGTTTTACACGGAAGATAACAGGGACACTCCACCTAGAAGAGTCACATTTCAAAATCAGTGATAGTCAGAAACAAACAAGTCTCAGGATGAAGAAGTTTTTAGAAGAGTAACTCCTTTCAGAAGATATTCAACTCCCAAGTATCAAACTATATTTTTTGGTTTATGTTATGCATGTAACAATTTTGGACATAAATATGTAAATTGCAGAGCTAATAGCAGGAACAAAAACAACTTTGAAAGTCATGCACAAAATGGTTATCCAATAAGGCCTAGTGAAACATAGAGAATAAGCTACAACATGATTGAATMATTGAGCATTGAWGTGGAATTCCACAAATGCAACAACTTTGGACACATGGACAAAGATTGTAGAATGACAGTCCCTCCTAGAGAATCACAAAAGAATAACAACAATCACAGAAAAGAACCTCAACAAAGAATATGGATAAGAAAGAAGGATCATTTTAACAATGAAGAATGCACACTCTCTCTACAATTTGAACACAAGAAATGTGGTTGATATGTTGACAGTGGATGTTCAAAGCACATGAAAGGTGATGAAGACAGGTTTCTTACATTAAGAAAGGAAAGAGACTGATCAATCTCCTCTGGAAATGATGACTCCGCTAGAATCATTGGAAAGGGCACAGTCAGAATTGTAAACAAGAATACCAAGGCTGAAAATGTTCTACTAGTGGAATATATGAAACATAATCTTCTAAGTGTAAGTCAAATGTGTGACCAAGGTCATAAACTTACATTCGATTCACATAAGTGCAAGATAAGAAACGCAGGTTCAAGAAAATTGATTGCAACATCTGCAAGAACTTCAAGCAACATATATGTATTAAGTGAAATTGGAAATGAAAAGTGTTGTCTAGGAAAGGAAGATGAAGTTTGGCTATGGAAAAAAATAATGGGTCATAGAAATTTCGATAACCTCATCAAAGTCAACAAAAAGGAAGCAGTCAGAGAAATTTCCCAGATCACGAAACCAACCAACACATTATGAAATCATTTTCAATGAGGAAAGAAAACAAAGATGAGGTTCAAATCAAAGGAATACTCAACGACAAGACGAATGGAAATTATGCATATTGATCTAGTTGTACCAACTAGAACAAAGGGTTTAAAAGGTGATAAATACTTTATGTTATTGGTTGATGATTATATAAGAATGATTGCAGTTTGTTTTCTCAGGAACAAGTCAAAATCATTTGAAAACTTCAAGATATATAAGGAAATGGTTGAAAATTAAATGGATTCAAAAATCAAATGTTTGAGATCTGATAATGGAGGAGAGTTTACTTCAAAGGAATTTATGGATTTTTGCAGCAAGCATTGAATAAAATGGCAATTCTTCGTTGCTAGGACACCTCAACAGAATGGATTTGTTGAAAGAAAGAACATGATAACACAAGAAATGGATCAAACAATGTTAATGGATTCTAAATTGAGAGATGTGTTATGGAAACATACAGTGCATACAACAGTTCACATTAAAAATAGATTAACTATCAGAAACAACAATGAAAAAACTCCCTACTAGATATGGAAAGAAATACCAACAAATGTGAAGCACTTCAAAGTGTTCAGAAGCAAATGCTACATCAAAACAGAATATGACAGAATGGAAAATTTTGAATCTCGTGTGGAAAAATACGTACTTGTTGGTTACTCAAGTACAAGGAAAACATACAAGTGTTATAATCTAATGCTCATCAAATTTGTGGAAAGCATCAATGTAACAATTAATGAAACAACTGGATGGAAATCAAGGAAGAATAAAAGAAATCAGTGGAACAGGTTTACAAAGAAGAAGCAAATGATGAAGAATCAACAGAAGGGGAAGATGAAGAAGATCAAACAAAAGTAGAAGAGCAAGTTCAGTAAGTGTCTCCAAAGACACCTAGCAAATGAGTACAAAAGAATCATCCTTCAAATCAAATTATTGGGAACAAATATGCATGAATTGAGACTAGAAGAAAAATTCATTCACCAAAACAAATGCACCTAGCACTCTTATCTTCGATCAATCCAAATAGTTTTGAAGAAGCCAGGAAGGATGAATTCATGAAAAAGGCCATGAATGAAGAGTTGGATCAAATAGAGAACAATGACACTTGGGAATTGGTTCCAAGACCAAGGTACAAGAATGTGATTAGCACAAAGTGGGTCTTTAGAAATAAATTGAATGTAGATAGACAGGTTACCAGGAACAAATCTAGACTGGTATGTAAAGGATACGCACAGGTTGAAGGCATCGACTTTGAAGAGACATTTTCCCCAGTTTGACATAATGGAAGCAATCCAATTGATCTTAGCTTAAGCATGCTCCAATAATATTAAAGTGTATCATATGGACATGAAATCGGTTTTTCTGAATGGGGAACTTGAAGAAGAAGTATGCATTGAACAACCAAAAGGATTTCAGTTGCCAGAGAATGAAGATTATGTGTGCAGGTTGAAGAAGGCCTTGTATGGTCTAAAACAGGCTCCTAGAGCATGGTACTATAGACTGGATAGATATCTACAACAATAAGGGTTCATAAAAGGAAATGCAGACAACAACCTCTACATCAAGGTAACTCAAGATAGTATTCTATTAATTGAATTTTATGTTGATGATATTATTTTTGGAAGTGATGATGACATGTTAAGCCGGAAATTTGAAAAGGATATTCAAAATGAATTTGAAATGTCATTACTTGGAGAACTAGTCTTCTTTCTGGGTCTTCATATATGTCAAAGCAACCAAGGAATTTTTATTTCTCAAACTAAGTATATCAAAGAACTACTAAAGAGATTCAGAATGAAAGATTGCAAACAAATTAACAGTCCTATGCAAAATAATTGCAAGTTGATCAAAGATGATAATTCAAAGTCTACAGATCAGAGGCAGTATAGGTCAATGATTGGCAACTTACTATATGTGACAACATCCAACCATATGTAATGCAGACAGTTGGAAAGGTGGCACAATTTTAGGGAGCACGAAAGGAATGACATGTTCTAGCAGTGAAGAGGATTTTCAAATATCTCAAGGGCACAAAAGAGTTTGGATTATGGTATCCAAAAGGAAAGGATCTATCACTTATTTCCTACATAGATGTAGATTGGGAAGGTTTTATTGATGAAAAATGAAGCACCAGTGGAGCGACATTCTACTTGGATGAGTGTTTGGTATATTGGCTAAGCAAGAAATGGTCATCAGTATCATTGTATACAACCAAAGAAGAGTATATTGCAACAGCAACTTGTTGTACAAAGGTTCTATGGATGAAACAAACTTTGATATATATACAAGTTGAGTATGATGATCCCATTCTTATATATTGTGATAATACAATCACTATCAGTATCTCAAAGAATCCAGTGATGCACTCCAAGATGAAGCACATTCCAATCAAGTATCACTTTCTATGGAAACAGGTTGCAAAGAAGAACATTAGAGTTAAATATGTGGGGACAAAGGAACATGTTGTAGATATATTCACAAAAATGCTTCCAAGGGAAGCCTTTGAGTATCTTCACCAGAGACTCATACTAATTTCTACTCCAAAATGAATGTTTTTGAATGTGTATCTTATATGTCTTAGATTTACACAAGGAAGCACCATACAGAGGACAGTTCAGGTTGGGAGAGTAGGTTCAAGAAGATTTCAGTCTAGGGGAGTATCCCCAAGGATAGTTTAGTTAGGTGAGTAGCCCCGGAAAAGAAGTTACCTTTTCCATTGATGTCAAAGGGGGAGAGATTCATCAAATGTAGGACAACGAGTTAGATGCTTGGAGAGAGATCAAAGAGGCATGCTTCCAGGGGGAGCAATGGTCACAAGGGGGAGCATAAGTGATATAACTTCATAGTATTGTATCAGAGTGTTTCCATCAATGCCAAAGGGGGAGATTTTTGATTAATTGGGTTGGTTGTAATTGATGTCAACCCTTGAAGCAAGTCCGGTAGAAAATTATAGTAGCCCCAATAGTATGGTTAAAGGACTTCAGTTTGATTGATGTATAATGGTATGAAATTTAATATATTTGTAGGTAATACTATTTTAGATGGATGTTATATGTCATGCCATTTCTGGTGATATGTGGAATGCCACATAACTCCTCACAGTTACATATTTATGGCCTTGTGAAGTTGGAGAACCCTCATGAGTTATCTAGAAGGTCAAAGAAGTCAAAATTATTCTAGAAGCTCCTAGAAGAAGTTGACTATTCAAGTGAGTGAAACTAGGAGTTAATCATGGGTTAAGTTGTTGCAATAAGAAAATAATTAAAAATAAATTAGTTGCAACTAGAAGTGGACAATTTACTATTTGTAGCAAAGTGGGTTAGAAGTGGGTTAGCCCTAAAAGAAGGAAATTGGGTTAAGTTGGTTAGAAGGTAACCCCTTGAGGAAGCTGCATGGAAGTATAAATAAGAGAGAAAGGATATCATACTAGAACCTATTGATCACATTGAATATCTGTTATTGTGTAAGGTTTATTGCAAGTACTTTTTGATATATATAAAGTTGTGCAAGTCTAAGGTAGCACGAAGGGTTGACGACAAAAGTTTTGGAATTATAGAAAATATTGAAAAACCCTAGTATTTTAGGTGTACGCATTCTGCAGTGGAGAAGGGCATGCATGTACATGGGTTAGCAATATAATAGGGTGTGTACATGAGGGTAAAGCTATAAAACTTGAGAATATGAGGATGTCAGGTCTCTAAAGTCTGAAAGCAAGCTCTCAAGAAGGTCTACAGTGATCAAGTACATCAGATCTATCTATTGGTTCAAAAGGTATGTCTTATTTCTATGAGTAGTTAGATTTTGTTGTATACATGAGAAATGGTTATGGGGGTTTGAGGATTTTCCCTAGAGATATTAGTGGTTGCATGGGACTTTCTGTATAAGTCATATCGATAGAAATACAGTGTTGGTATAATCAATATTTATCATTGATACATCTTGTTAGAGTTGAGGCACATTTTGTATTTCTTGGCATATGGTTAAGGGTTTTTGTGGTACATTGTTGAGAGATTATATTTGTGAAGTGGTTGATGTATTGCAAGGTTTTATATTAGAATGGTTTGATGTCTAGTTCATGTGAGGGTTATTTTACTTGTTCATGCTTATACACACTTGTATGGTACATGACTAGAGATATATAGATGCATTTGGTCAAAGGATATGTATGAGGATATATGCACAGGTCACAGTTACAGTATGGAAACAGTGACATATTTCAGTTTGATTTCAAAGAAACTAAAGAGGGTCAGAGTTTTCAAAGAGAGAAAAACCTAGTTTTCAGAAGGCACATGCAGGCTGCAGTACAGATAGGTCATGTACATACGCGTGCTACAGTATAGATAGGGCACATACATATGAGTGTTGTAGAATATAAATGTCATGTATCTGTTGTTTTTTATTGGTACAGTCTCAGTTCAGGTATAATTTGATTACAGGGAAGTGGTACATGTTGGATACAGGTCATTGGTACAGGTTGGTACAAGTTTACAGTGGTATACTCACAGTGACAATGTGGAAGTGGTTTCTTCATTTGAAACTTATATTTCAAGGAGACGGTATGTGGTAAGGATAGGTGGTTGTATCCACCTTCTAGTTGTAGTCAGAAAAATAGGGGGTTGTAGCCTCCTTCTGGTTGTAGCCAAAGAATTTGGGAGTTATAGATTCCCTCAGGTTCTAGACTAGAAATATAGGGGGTCGGAGCCTCCTTCCAGTTGTAGCTGGAGAACAAAGGAAGTTGGT
>SNQJ01S0053741.1:45717-70126 GCA_010110895.2 Picea sitchensis
ACGGGAGAATGAACACATACACCCTAGAGAAGAATGGGAGGACTCACATGTTGCTTCCAATCAAGGATAAGGAGGTGAAACCGGAAGTAAGCAACACTGTACTTCTCATGAGTGGGAAGGAACTTCTTACAGCGGTTAAGAAGAAGGAAGAACCACAATTCACTGTGGTTAGGAAACCGAAGATTGTTTTGACCAGCAAAAAAATAGATGATTTACCAGAAGAGGTTCAGGAACTATTGGAAGAGTTCGTTGATATAGTAGTGGAAGAATTACCTCGTTCGTTGCCACTGATCAGAAGTGTGAGTCATCATATTGATCTCATACCAGGATCCAGTTGTCCAAACAAAGCTGCATACATATTGACACCGTAAGAGAATGAAGAAGTCAAAATGCAAGTCCAGGAGTTGTTGGACAAAGGTTTGGTCAGAGAAAGCTTGAGTCCGTGTGCAGTTCCGACAGTACTCAGTCCGAAGAAAGACGGAGGCTGGAGAATGTGTACTGACTCAAGGGTGATTAACAAGATAACCATCAGGTACAGATTTCCATTGCCAAGGATGGATGATCTGATGGATTGCTTGAGTGGAGCAAAGCATTTTTCAAAGATTGATTTGAAAAGCGGTTATCATCAAATCCGCATGAGAGAAGGTGATGAATGGAAGACAACATTCAAAACCAATGAAGGGTTGTATGAATGGCTTGTTATGCCATTTGTCTTAACAAATGCACCGAGTACCTTCATGAGGTTGATGAAGGAAGTCCTCAGGGAGTTCATTAGAAATTTTGTCATTGTGTATTTAGATGGCATATTGGTTTTCAGTAAAACAGTGGCAGAGCATCTAAAACATTTGGCTACAGTGATGTAGAAATTACAGCAGGAGAAGTTGTTGACAGGCATGAAGAAATCCTCATTCATGAAGACAGAGCTCATTTACTTGGGGTTTGTTATTTCTACAGATGAGTTGAGAATGGATCCAGATAAGGTGGAGGTAATCAAGAATTGGCCATCACCGAAGAATATCTTTGAGGTGAGAAGTTTTCACGGATTGGCTAGTTTCTACCGAAAATTCATCAGGAATTTCAGTGGAATTAGTGCACCGATGATGGAAACAGTGAAGAAAAGACACAAGTCTTTTCACTGAACAGAAGAGGCTGAGAAAAGTTTCAATCTGTTGAAGAGGAAGATCATGGAACAACCAGTTTTGGTGTTGCCGGATTTCCAAAAGACATTTCAGGTGAAATGCGATGCAAGTGGATTTGCAATAGGTGCAGTCTTGAGTCAGGAAGACAGGCCGATAGCATACTTCAACGAGAATTTGAATGAAGTGAAAGTGAAATAATCCACTTACGATAAGGAGTTTTATGCTATCATACAGGAATTGAAGAAATGGAGACATCACTTGATCCCGAAGGAGTTTGTCTTGTACAGTGACAATCATGCACTGCAGTTTGTGACTCAACAGGAAAAGTTGAATCAAAGACATGTTAAATGGGTTGAGTACATGCATAATTTTACTTTTGTGATTAAACATATTTCGGGTACTGCTAACAAAGTTGTTGATGCTTTTAGCAGGAAGTGTTTTCTATTGCAGGAGTTCAAAGTCAAAACATTGGGTTTTGATGATCTCAGGAACATGTACACAAATGATCAGGATTTCAAGGAAGCGTATGCAGCAACTAAGAATCCAATTGTCAGGGATAGAAGCTAGTGGGTAGAATACATGATCCAGGAAGGATTACTGTTTAAAGGTAATCAACTGTGTATTCCGAAATGCTCCATGAGGGAGAATTTGTTGAAGGAGAAACACAATGGAGGATTGGCAAGGCACTTTGGTCATGACAAGACATTTGCAAAATTGAATGAGTCATATTTTTGGCCAGGAATGCGAGCATACGTCAAGAGATTCGTGGACAGATGCAGAATTGGCCATCATTCGAAGGGAAGGAAGTAGAATGCAGGGTTTTATCAACCATTACCCATACCTGAAAGGCCGTGGGATGCAATCAACATGGATTTTGTATTGGGGTTGCCAAGAACACAAAGAGGTTTTGACTCAATATTTGTGGTGGTGGATAGATTTTCCAAGATGAAACATTTCATTCCATGTCAGAAGACCAGTGACACAACTCACATTGCGAACCTGTTTTTCAAGGAAGTCATTTGACTTCATGGCTTACCGAGAAGCATAGTTTTAGACCGAGACACTAAATTCATAGGGCACTTTTGGAGAACCTTATGGAAGAAGCTAGGAACTAACTTGTTATTTAGTTTGGCTTATCATTCTCAGACAGATGGATAGACAGAGGTGGTAAACAGAAGTCTGGGAGACTTGCTGAGAAGCCTGGTGACAGAACACCACAACCAGTGGGACAATGTATTACCAGAGGAAAAATTTGCCTATAACGACTCAGTTAACAGAAGCACAGGGCATAGTCCATTTCAGATTGTTTATGGCTTGCATCCGAGAGGAATTTCTGAGTTAAGGGATTTAGAACAGACTGCGACTAGGAGCGCCAGTGCAGAAGAATTCGCAGAGGCGATGAAAGAACTTCACAGCCAGGTGAAGGAGCGATTGCAGAGTTCAAACCAAGAATATAAACGCAAAGTCGATCAACACAAGAGACAAATTCAATTTGAGGTTGGTGAATTGATTCTGGCACATTTGAGAAAAGAAAGGTTCCCGAGAGGAACATATAATAAGTTGAAGATGAAGAAAATCGGACCATGTAAGGTCTTGAAGAAATTTGGGGCGAATGCTTACAAGATTGAATTACCCGATGGGATCGGAATTTCTCCGATATTCAATATCTTAGATTTGTACCCATACAAAGTTGAGGAAGCAGGAACATGAGATGAATAGCCAGTGGTCCAGTGGACAAAGCAGATGCCAGTTGCAGATAAGCCGTAGATGGAGTGCATACTAGAAAAAAGAGTAAGCAAGAAGACCAGGTGAAAGCAATATTTTGAGTATTTGGTCAAGTGGAAGGGCCATCCAGTTGAAGATGCTAGCTGGGAGAACGAAGCATAGATACAGAGGCATGGACAGACCATGCGTGAGCTCATGGATAGGAGCCCATCAAAATTTTCAAGTGAGGGAGTATGACGCAGGAGCATCTCAAGCGAGCCAGCGCGAAGACAATCGGACAGCTGGAAAAGCACCCAACACAAATTTTGAAATATCTTGAACCATTAATGAAACATCAAGTGGAGGCGCACTTGTATAATGTAAACGGACCTTGAGAAATTCTCTCTCGTCCTTAGTAGGTAGAAGGAATTTATAGTAGTTAATGCAAGTAGATAGAATTGAATGTTAGATTAGACAGTTTTAGAGCGCAAGAGGGAAACAGGATATAGACATCCTCATTGTGTATTGTATGATTATTATGAGCATAGGAGAGAAGAAAAGAGATGTGTAACAAAATCCATGTACAGAAGTTCTGAATTAATACAAGAAAGCTATGATTCAAACTCATGGTGTTCATATATTCTCTGTGTATGCATCTTTGAATGTTATGCTCATGAATGTTTTACTCTTTCTGTCATGCAATTGCTTTTATGATATGTATGGATGATTTCTTGTTGAATGTTTGAAATCTGAGAGGAAAGGGAAAAGGAATGAGTTTCAATTGTTTCTCTATCTGAGCAAGAGTTCCTGCAAGGAGTGCAGTTGAATTTTCCGCAAGGAGTGCATCGACAAGGTGTTCAGAGGGTTGTCTCTGAAAGCTCAGGAGTGAAAGCTTTTGTTCTCATTTACACAGAAGTGCAGTTGGGCACAAGAGTCGTGCAAGGAGTGCGCAGGCCGAGCGAAGTCTCAGGGTTGTGGACCTGAGTGAAGCATTGAGAGACTGTTGCTGCAGGTGTGCGCAAAGTCGAAGGATTTCAACGCTTGGAAGTGCTTGAAATTCTGCCGCAAGGAGTGCGTGCAAGGGTTTTTCTAAAAGACTCGGAGTTGGGAAAGTTCAGAAGGATTTGAACCTTCGAAGGAGTCAAAGGAAGGAATAGTGACGTTGGACCACAGGAGGACGAGTTCTCAGAGGAAGAATAGACGGTCGGAATTCTCTGAAGAGAATTCGCGAAGTCCCGTGAGCCGTCAGATATCACGGAGGAGCATGGGAGATACGACGAGTATTTCCGAAAGGTTCTAAGCTCAGGAGGAGTAGGACCGTAGATCCAAGCCATAAGGGTCGTTGGATTTACATGTGGTTTTCTATATCGGGTTTTCGTAGATTGAAGTCCCGTAAACTTTGCAACAGGAATCGCGATATTCCGAACCGTGAAATCCCGAAAATCTAAAAGGATTTGTGTGGGCCACAAAGGAGTCAGCGAGTGGACAGGTGGCGCACCATTGACATAGAGTCAAACTCCGTTGATAATTTCAGAGTTTCGGGGAGTGAAGTTCCGAATTCTTTGCATGAGGATTTGTGATATCGCGAAGTCCGAAGTTCCAACAGAAGTGAAGTGGCATTGAAAAGTCAAAGCTCGAGAGTGTATCGGAGTTTCAACAAATCGGGATTTGGGAATCGCGGGAACAAGTTGTTGGATACCTAGACCACCGAAATCGTGATAGGGAAAAGTCCAAAGGAGAAATAGGAAGGGTCAGCATTGACTGTTTTCGGGTTTCAGAGATCTGAGAGACAAGCACGTGACCAACGGATTCGCGAAAATGCGAAGTCCGATTTCCCGAAGCAAAAGGGGAAATTATTGAAATTGATTGTGGGTTCAGATTTCCCGAAAGGGAAATAGAAGAGCCATTCTGAAAGCTCTTCAGGCCAGTGTAAAGGGAAAGATCTTGTGTTGATGTGGAACTTCTGACCTGTGGGTTGTGGAGGGAGCATGCGTCAGCATTAGAAATCAAGCTTGGTTCAACTAGCCATTGGAACCAAAAGAAGGATCAATTAGGTTGTTAGAATTTATTCAATAAATATGAATGCAGTGAGTACGAATGTTGATATGAATATCATACAATTAATATCTTATGATATCCTAATTGGAATGGATTGATTGGAAAAGCACCATGCTATCCTGGATTGTCATAACAATACTTTTACATGTCTTGATGAAGAAGGAAAACATAGCACTGTGAGAGGAATTCCAACACCCATTTCTATAAGGGATATTCCAGACTTAAAGTTGAAGATATGTTTCAAGAAAGGATGTCAATTGTATGCAACTCATGTGGAGGAACCAAAAAATACAAAAGGGCCAAGCCTTGAAGATTTTTCAGTATTGCAGTAGTTTGAATGTGTATTCCAAGGAATACCAGGATTTCCACCAAAGAGGGAAATACATTTCCTTATTGATTTACTACCAGGAGTTTCCCCAATATCAAAAACACCTTACAGAATGAGTACACTCAAATTTAAATAATTACAAATGCAACTAGAAGAATTGTTGAAGAAAGGGTGCATACGCCCAAGTATTTCACCTTGGGGAGCACCAATACTCTTTGTCAAAAATAAAGATGGAACATTGAGGCTGTGTATTGACTTTAGATAGTTGAATAAATCCACCATGAAGAAAAAATACCCTCTACCCAGAATTGATGGCCTCTTTGATCAACTTAGAGGAAAAAAGATATTTTCAAAGATAGACTTGAGATCAGGATAGCATTAGGTAAGAATTGAGGAAGAAGACATCAATAAGATAAAATTTAGAACCAGTTATGGACATTATGAATTTGTAGTGGTTCCATTTGGACTGACCAATGAACTAGTTGTATTTATGTTCTTAATGAATGGCATATTTAGAAATTATTTGGATAAGTTTGTCATTGTGTTCTTGGATGAAATGCTTATTTATTCTAGGTCCAAGGAAGAGAATGAACATCACTTGAGGTTGGCGTTGCAAGTACTAAGGGAACACCATATTTATGATAACCTTAGTAAGTGTTCTTTTTACCAAGAATAGATCCATTATTTGGGACACATTATTTCATATGAAGGCATAGCAGTGGATCGAGAGAATATTGAAGCCATTAGAGGATGGCCAACATCGAGAAATGTTTCTGAAATCATATATTTCATGGGATTAGTTGGATACTACATGCGGTTTATAGAATATTTCTCTAAGATTTCTCATCCCATCAATTCTTTGCAAAAGAAGGGAATTAATTTTGAATGGATAGTAGAGTGTGAAGAGAATTTTATTTTTTTGAAAGAATTACTTACTAGTGCACCTATTTTAAATATTTTCAACTCAAATGAGAATTTTTTGGTATGTACAGATGCATGCAAGTAAGGAATTGGTGGATTCCTCACTCAAAATGGGCATGCCATTAGTGATGAGTCCAAAAATCTTAAATAACATGAGAGGAATTATGGCACGCATGATTCAAAGATTTCTTCCATAGTTCATGCATTCAAGATGTGGGGGCATTATCTCATCGGAAAGAGATTTGAACTAAGGATAGACCATATATTTTTTAACATCCAACTTTAAATTCTAGGCCGACAAGATGGATGGAATTTTTAAGTGAATATGATTTTGACATCAAGCATATCAAAGGAAAAGAAAATAAAGTTGTTGATGTACTCAATGGAAAGTTACATACCATGCATGCTAAAACCATTAGTATGCAACATTCATATTTAAAGAGAAGAATTTGAAATGTTGTTGTTAAAGACCATCATTATTGTTATGAAAAATATTACCCTACCGACAGGTTAAGTTCCCCTTTGGACCAATGCCCCTTCTTTGGTCCAAATACAAAAGTAAACAAATGGTTGTTATTTTCCTTATAGATCTATTTCATTAACCTATATATAGAAGAAGGAAGACACACCTTTTTCCGAATTTTTTCCTCTTAGCTCCATCCTTTTTCCTCGTTGTTCTAATTCCTTCAGTGATCAAAGAGACCTGCAAGACAAGGGAAAACATTTCTACTTCTTCTAGATTTCATTAGATAAAAACCAGATATATGTATACCTTATTTGACTTAAGCATAGACATTACAATGAAAAACATAATGAAAGGAATAGGCCAAGTTAATATTAATGGAATTCCAAAAGAAGGAACTTGCAAATCAAGTTGATGTCACAACAATATTCTCCAAGCTCTCCTCATCCATCTCCTTGCATGAAATTCTTGAGATCAAAATGTTGATGCTTCAATGGATTCTTTCTCCCAGGATCAAAGGTTTGAAACCTGAAAAATTCCTCCTTTCACCTTGGAATTCCCTCATTATATATGATTTGGAGGGTTAACCACCATGGAGAAGATCACTCACTAGATCCACTAAATCGAGATCTCCAATATTTTTAGGGAGAAAATATCTCTCAAGGATTTTAGGGAGAAAATATCTCTCAAGGATTTTAAGGAGGAAATATTTCTCAAGATCCATCAAATTAGGATATTGGTTTGAGAAAATATCTCAACCATCCATGAGATTCTCAACTTCTCCTTGATATTAGGAAACTAAATGTGAGGTGGATTCTCACACTAAATTAATTTCCTTTTTATGAATAATAATGAATAATTCACGTGCACATAGTATTTTGACCTTCATATGATATATTTATCCTCTCGTTAAGCTTATATTTGGACCAAGATCCCTTATTTGGTTCAAATATATAATTAAACAAATGGTTTCTACTTTCCTTATAGATCTAGTTCATTAACATGTACAAAGAAGGAGAAAAAAACACATGTTTCCCAAAGTTTGTCCTTTTTCCTCTGTCATTTTCCCTCACTTCTCTAATTCCTTCAGCAATCGAAGATACCTACAATACAAAGGAAAACCTTTCTACTTATACTAGATTTCGTTAGAAAAAAAATAGATCTATATATACCCAATTTAACTTAAGCATATACATTATCATAGGCGCAATAGAGAAAGGAATATGCCTAGTTAATATTGAATAGAAAGACAAAATAAGGTAGTTATAAATTACATTGATGTTGTAGAAATATTATCCAAGCTCTTCTCATATAACCCTTGCATGAAATATTTGAGATCAAAATGTTTATACTTCAATGGATTCTTTCTCCCAGGATCAAAGGTTTGACACCTCAAATATTCCCCTACTTTCACCTTGGAAATGCCTTCAATTTATAGGATTGGGAGGCTCAACCACCATGAGCTAATAAGGGAAGTGGTTCAGAATAGGGATCCATGAGTTGGGATTTTATCCTAATATAGTTCCTTAGGATAGGATTTGACCTAAAACAACCTCATCTCTTCAGAGTTTTCCCTTAGGAAAAGGCAAGATTCGTCATATTTTCCTCCAACCAAACTGGTGCTCCCCTTGAATTAGAGACAGAGCGACATTGGAACTCCCTAAAAAGGGAAAAGGAGTGACACCCTAATGTAGTGGCACTCCCCCGTCATGGCCAGGAAGGCACCACCCTTCATAAATGCTCAAAAGATGACGCTCCCCCAACATTTCCAAGGGGGCGTCACCCTTCATAAATGCCCCCAAAATGGTCGATTTTCCAAGTAAAAAACATGTTTCTAGCCTTGAAATGATGGGTTTCTTCCTCCAATATGACTTAGGGATTATGAAAAAAGTGTTTCATGGTGTCAATGGGTTGTGAAACTTGAAAAATGCATGTGACACTTATTAATGTGCATACAACACTTGACAAAGTGCATGCGACACTTAACAAGGTGTATAAGGAACTTGATGACACTTGTGACTCGTGACACTTAGGGTGTGAAAATTAAGTGTGACATTTTGATGTGTAACAGATTCCCCCTAAAGTGTGAGGTGGGAAGAGAAACTAATGGATGAAACACTTTAAAAATTCTTGAATGCAAGGATGTTGGAGCAAGAGAACCTGGTAGAAGCTACAAACAACCATCAACCAATATAAATATATGTTTTCATTCCCAAGGCAAGATTACCTATGCTCAGAATATGAGTTGAATGAAAGCATGGCCTCCAACCAATACACTTTGGTTCCATGAGAATAATGACTAAGGATATGGCCACCAAAGATACAATGTGGATCCATACCTCCATGACATGAATTGATCACAGCCACAAAAAATACACAGTGGAGCTACGAGAATACAAAACATAGCCATGGATCAATACAAAGTGGATCTATCTGAAAGTATATTCATCATTAAAATTTCCAGCATGAAGATTATATTGGGATCTTTTACATGTTCAAATGATCTCCATCGTAGCCTGGGAAAAGACATAACAAAGTGAGCTCCCAACCCAGGGCCTTCGTCCCAATCCTGAAACGGTACGATTCTAGACATGTGAATAAATGACTTATCAAACATGGTAGAAACCAATTTATTATCGGTCATTGAGATATACCGTTAACAAGTGCGAGGGAAATCACCAATGATGACAATGATTCCCAAGGTACCTTCAGTACATTCCAACAAATGTGAATAAATGATTTGAGGACAAACATTCGTGGAATCATCTGATCAAAGGTTAATTGTGTAAACCTATTTTTGGAAGTGAGGAGGCCTACCATTGAGGCATGCAGGTCCCAAGGTACTAACTAGTTTCTAATTATAATTTCTGGATAATGTGTTGAAGTCAATAGGAATAGACTCATCGAAGGAGGGTCATGATGAATCCCTCATCATTAACATGAAACAGACATAGGAAAGTGATGTAATATGGTGGATTAAATGAGTATGGAATGACATGGGAAATGGAAGTTGGTGGTAATATTGCAGATGGGATGGTTTGAAGTGAAATTTCCCTTAAACATTGTGAGGAACGACACAAGACTTGGCAGCTTTGACTCGACGAGTACCAAGAGCATAATGTGATGATAATAAGAACACTCTTCGACTCGAAAAAAAAAGTACAATGACACATGGAATTGGTATGAATGAGAGACAATCAAATTACCCAATTGTAAGGAGATACACAAACATGTTCCATGTTCAAGGGAAACAACAATAGCTGCCATAATGGATTCCAAAAAACTTGACCCACTTCTTTCAATTTTTCCCCCATCATGATTGATGACTACCTCTTTGTCTTTTAATGAGCTTGAGGAGGATAAATGATGCTCAATATAGCTCATATTCGATCATTCCCTTGACATATGTTTAACGAACCTAAAGAAGGATGGGTGCAGTCCCGTATGGGTCCTGGAGATTGGAATCACATAGGTACCTCAATGCATAATTTTACGAGCCCAAAGAAGGTGAATTCAATGGTTTTTCATGTTTAGAGAGTCTGAAAAGAACTTAAAGATGAATCCATGTGTGAATATTTTCTAAATTTAGTCTCCCAAGCCCGAAAAAGTGTAAAACAATACAAGGGAGAACTCTTCTAGTCATTCTTGACTAGAGTATTATTTTTTCGTAATTAGTCTCATGAGGCCGAAAAAGAAATAAATTACCACTCAAAATACACCCTTTCAAACCTTTTAACGAGTTTGAAAGGAAACAAGATCACTCAACAATATTTTCATGTTTAGGGAGTCTTAAAAGAGCTTAAAGGAGACTCCAAAGAGTTCATTTCTCGTGTAGGCTTTACGAGTCCGAAAAAGAGATAAAAGTATACTCGGTAACCTATTCTCATGTATTAGCGAGCACGAGAAAGAAAAAATATTGATCTCGGTAACCTATTCTCATGTATTTACGAGCATGAGAAAGAAAAAATACTAAGCTCATTCTAGAAAAGACTAGTATGTTACAATGGGAATGACTCCCAAGCAAGAATCACTCCTAGTAGTGTGTCTCTCTAGATTTATATTGAAAAATGTAAGCAACATGATGTGAACAACTAGTGTGAAGCATAATTGCAATGGATATAATAAAATGAGACAAAAAATAACACAAAGAATTAGCAATCTATAATAAAGTTAGGCAGAAAATAATAGTGAAGTAGTGGCAAGCGTAACCATTAAGCAGAAAATCTGCTTCATTTTTTAATGAGCTTGAAACAGAGAAATAACTATGCTCATTTTTCCCAACGTAATGTTCAAAGGTTTCTTGGGTTACCTATGAGAGGTTTTCACTTTGCCCCCATCTTGAGAAGCTAGTGGTTGAACTCCAACATGATGTCTATAGGTTGAGGACACGCCCCCCCAAGCTTCGTTTCATTCACCAACTCCTCTCCTATCACCAATTTTTATACCATAATAGACTCTTGGTTACTAATAGGAAAATGTTCACCATAGGAGGAGGAGGAAAGAGGATCAATTGACACAGGTGGATGAAATGAAGGTTCATGTATGAGTTCTATTGAAATACTTGACTCAAAGGGAGAGTCAGTTGTTTCATTTTTTAACTAGATTGACACAAGAAAATAACTATTCTCATAACCTTTGGGTTCGTTCCCATACCTATGTTTCATTTTTTAACGAGATTGACATAAAAATGGGAACTGTTCTCGACTCTGGTTTCATTTTTTAGTGAGCTTGGAACCTAAAATAAAACTATGCTCATTACTCCTTCTTTATCATGGCTTCCAAGAGGACAATTCTCTAGAAGGAATACATGTCAAGGGACATACCTCAATCATGGATTCCAAGAGATATTCATTGGATGGAATAACAATGCTCTTGAAGGAATACATTTTGAGGGATGAAATAGGGGTAAGGAGATCAAGCTCTAATAGCCCTATCGAAGAGATCACCATGTCAAATTTTGGATCTAAGTCAAAATAATCCTCATCTGGAGCTAAATGCATGGGACATATTGCTACATAATTAACCTGTGGTAGGGGCGATACCACTTGAACATAAGGATCATTTAGGGAAAGAAGGTGGTTGGAAGTCAATTGAGGATCAACAAACTAAAGTTGATCAATAGTCACAATGTTTCCATTATGAGGGAAAGATATCACTCAAAATAGAGTGGACAGGATATCTTTCATGGAGTAGACATAATCTCTCCCAAGGAGAAAAGTAAAATCCAAGGGGTCCTGAACTACCATAACGTTAATAAAGATTTTTTTCCCTCCTAAAGTAATGGGTAATTGAAGAAGGATCCCTAAACATTGAGTGATTTGTTTGTTAAAAGATAACAAATTCTGGGTGACCGACACAATCTAACGACAACCCAAAGATTGCCAAGCAGTTGAGGATAGAATACTAATGGGAGCACCTTCATCTATGATAATATGAGGGATTCTCAAGCTACCGCAAACCTGAACAATGATTTGGAAAGGTACATAGGAAGGAAGATGAGGTCTAGTTATCCCATGCCAGTCGAAACGAATGGCCTCATTAGTTGGAGGGGGTTCAATAGTAGAAGGATCGAATTAGTTGGAGGGGGTCCGTGTACGGTAGAATTGATATTAACAAGAAAAACGTGAGAAATATCAACTTCACTCTCTAACTGGAGAGTGGGATCAACCGATGATGGGATCAAATCGATCACTTGGTGAATGTCACTCTCTAAGGGGAGAGAAGGATCGACCAATGATGCATTTGGGTCGACCACTTGGATTTCACTCTTCATGGGAAGAGTGGGATCAACCGACAAGGGAACCCGATCGACCACTTTAGCTTCACTCTTCAAGAGAAGAGTGGGATCGACTGATGACAGAATCAGATCGATCACTTTAGCAACCAATGGTGGGTTGGGAGAGAGATTATGAAAAGTAGTTGGAATTTTTTTTGAGGAAATAGTTATTTCTTCCAACAATTTCGATGCTTCATCCATATGAGGGAAAAGGTGAGTTTTATGACTTCCTTCACATAACCTACAAGGAAATTTGACTCTACTTTTCTTCTCCTGAACCTTACTTTCACTATTTGACAGGTTGTCACCAGCATGACATGCAGAGGATTATGACAAGAGTTGTTTGGAACTCATGGACCACACGTCTAAAACCTTGGGAATACCAGAAAAATCCTTAAGAAAGTGGTCACCCTTACAAATCCTATAAGGGAATTTGGGTTTTCGAGTTGTCTTGATAGGCTTGTGAACCTCATAAATATTCCAAGCCTGATTGACAATAATTAGTTGATTGCTTCCAACATGTCTTGCAGTGGTTGAAAGTTTGGCCCCTTGATTATTTTTATTTTTATTAATCTTCCTTTTCTTCTTCTTATCCACATGGCTACTAGCTTTAGAGTTTAGACTAGGAGAAGGAGAAAAAAGGGAAGAATATGCAACTAGTGAAGAAGGTGAAGGGTCAATATGAGATACATGTTCTTGGGGTGAGTTTCTTTCATTCAAAGCATTGGGATCATTTGACATTACCGAAGTGGAAAACAACCATACCTCTAACCTGATAGTGAGTCCGAGAAGTCTCAGTTTGGAAATATAAGGAGGACCAACATTTCCAAAAGAAGGAAGAACAAAAGGTTCCCTGGGAGAAGGGGTTCCTTCATTGGTAGTTCTAGGAACTGACACCATAAACACTAATTCAACCTAATTTCCTCTAGTAAAAACAAAGAGCACATGCTAAGAAATCTAGGAAGCAATCAGACAAACAAACCTTCCCATAATGAAACCACTAGTTGGTGATGAAGTCCAACATCGCAGGATAAATATAGGAAGGGGTTGAGATAGAGAGGATGGAACAGTTACATTGGAGACCTGATGAACATACGTATACCCTGGTGTAAGTTTCCACACAGTGAAACCATGGGTTACCCTCCAAGGAGCTCGATTGAGTTTGACCAATGTTTGTTCCAAGTACAAGAAATATTGTCCCCTTCGTCGTCACCTTGTGTATGAACCCTAAATATTATGGAAACTAAGGTTACCACTTACAATAGTAGAGCTTGGGGAAATAGTCGATAGTCAGGTATACACGCAAGGGCAGGTCTGAAACCCCAAATCCCTTTGAGAGGTGCCTCTAACCGAGGTGTGAACCTCCCAAGTGATCCACAAGTCTCTAATGACATCAATTGTAATATGTGCAGACCACTCCACCAAGATCAATGTAGTGGGTTTAGTTACTCTTTTGGCCCTAATGTGACCTCATGATTGGCCCTTGTGTGAGAAGGGTTTCCCAGGACAATGATGTGGAAAATTGATTTCTCTCCCTAAGTCAGGATTCTATGTTTGTTTTATATCTTTGTATATTTATCTTCACCACCTACTCCAAAGCCATACAAATAATCTAATGTAGGTTTTCATATCCCTAGAAAGAAAAATATCTAGATGGATTTTAATTAGCACTTTAATTTATGGTTGGTCATTTACCTGACTCTTAAAACCATGAAAAATGAAAATTA
Source organism: Picea sitchensis (assembly GCA_010110895.2). Lineage (NCBI taxonomy): Eukaryota > Viridiplantae > Streptophyta > Pinopsida > Pinales > Pinaceae > Picea > Picea sitchensis. Next base: position 59,834 of record SNQJ01S0053741.1, read on the forward strand.
AATGCAAACAATTTCAATTTCAATGAATKCTAACTATGGAAAGGATAAGAGCTTTTTTTTTCATTCCCAAATACATAAACCCAATGTAATCTACCAAATTCAAACTACAAATATGTACCACCCAAATASTAGAATGCAATTTTTTTTTCCGTTTGATCCAATGCAATGAGATATGAAAATAGATTTAATGCTTCACTAGTTTCAAATGGAATGAAAAGAATCAATGTTTGACACAATGAGACACAAAGAAAGAAAKAATATCAAACAAAAATTCAGTCAAAAAGGTCAACAAGTACCCAAAGAATATAAATGTTAAGATGCTTCCAACATAAGTTCAAATAAGAACCCAAATGATGTAAAAGAAAAAAACAACAATCACTCTTGGCAATCCTCAAAAAACGAGCAACAAGAATCAATATTCAAGGATAGGTTGCGGTAAACAAGAGAGTCCTAATAATTGAAAAGGCGAGATGTTTCAATGAATACAAAAAGAGCTCAATACAAAATAACCTTTGCAAACTATAGTTTATGAAAACTTCCAAACAATCAAGCAATATGAAAACTTTGCGAAATGAAGATCAGAAAAATGAAAGGTAGGATGAACTAGGGGATCTTGTTAACCCAAGGGAACCATACAATTTCACAACTAGGAGAATCTTGAAAACTCAAAGAAAGAAAGGAAATGAGTAATGAATATCAATTTCTCAATCAAAACAAAGTCAAAGACAGACCAAAAGACTCTGAGCTAAAATCCTCTTAACAACATATCGAGAAAAGCAGGGTAGAACCTCATAAAAACACATAAAATGAGAGATTGGTGCTCCTGTCATCAAATATACATAGTTCTATGGCACTCCCTATAAGGATAAAGGGGAGCGCTAGTCAGGCCAGTGGCTCCTTGGTATCCACTAAAGGGGAGTGTTGGTCCGGAAAATGCTTAAAAATGGCTTCCAAAAGATAAAACTCAACAAAGACTTAGTCAATGACTTTGTAAAATATTCAATTAAGAAAAGGGAAGGGGAAATAAATCAGAATCAAGCATAAAATAATCAATATCTAATCACAAACAAGGATTCAAGATGAGTGAAAGGAAAGACTAGTCAAAGTTGTTCCTCAGGGGAGTCGCCATTTTTTTGTAATGAGAAATATTACCCTACGGATATGTTAAGATCCCCTTTGGACCAAGACCCCTTCTTTGGTTCAAATACAAAAGTAAACAAATGATTTCTAGTTTCCTTATAGATCTAGTTCATTAACCTATATATAGAAGATGGAAGACATGCCCATTTCTCGAAGTTTGTCCTCACTGCTTTGTCTTTTTTCCTCATTGTTTTAATTCATTCAACAATTAGAGAGACCTGGAAGATAAGGGAAAACCTTTCTACTTATACAATATTTAGTTAGATAAAAACATGATCTATCTATACCTAATTTTATTTAAGCATAGACATTACAATGAACAACATAATGAAAGGAATAAGCCAAGTTAATATTAATGGAAATCCAAAAGAAGTCCCTTAGAAATCAAGTTGATGTTGTAGAAATATTATCCAAGGTCTCCTCATATATTCCTTGCAAGAAAGTATTGAGATACAAATGTTGATACTTCAATGGATTCTTTCTCCTAGGATCAAAGGTTTGACACCTAAAATCCTCCCCTACTTTCACCTTGGAAATTCCTTCAATTTATAGGATTGGGAGGCTCAACCACCATGAGATAATAAGGGAAGTGGTTGAAGATATGTATCCATGAGTTGGGATTCGATCCTAAGATATTTCTGTAGGATAGGATTTGACCCAAAACAACCTCATCTCTTCATATTTTCCCTTAGGAAAAGGTAGGATTCACCATATTTTCCTCTAACCAAACTGGCACTCCCCTTGAGTTAGAGACAGAGCACCAGTGGCGCTCCCTAAACAAGGAAAAGGGGAACCACCCTAATGTAGTAGAACTCCCCAAACATGGTTAGGAGGGAGCCACCTTTCATAAATGATAAAAAAATTGCACTCCCTCAGCATGTCTAGGAGGGCGCCACCCTTCACAAATTCCCAAATAATTGTCGTTTTTCCAAGTAAAAAGCATGTTTCTGACCTTGAAATGATGGGTTTCTTCCTCCAATATGACTTAGGGATTATGAAAATTTTGTTTCATGGTGTCAACAGGTTAGAACACTTGAAAAATTCATGTGACACTTAGTAAGGTGCATATAACACTTGAAAAAGTGCACTTAACAAGGTTCATACGGTACTTCGTGACACTTGCAACACTTAACAAGGTGCATACGATACTTGCGGCACTTAAGTGTGGCATTTTGTTGTGTAACAATTTACATCAAGAGAATGTACAACAAAAATTCAAAGGGTGTGAGATTAAAGAAAATGGATTTCTTATGCATAAAAATATAATTTATGTTCATAGTTCTGGAGAGTTTAGGAATTTGGTATTAAAATAAATGTGAATGTTCTGTATGTCGAACATTTCGATTTCTAGAAAACAATTGCAGCAGTAAAAATCCAATTATTTTGGTCATGAATTAAGAAATATGTTTCTAAATACATTCCCATATGTATGGAATGTCAGAGAGTGAAAGTTGAGCATAAACACTCAGTGGGTTTTCTACAACCATTACCAACTCCATAGAAGAAATGGGAAGTGGTAATCATTGATTTTATCACTAAGTTTCCCAAGACAGTAAGAAAACATGATTCAATAATGGTAGTGGCTGAAAAATTAACCAAGGATATTCATTTTTTTCCTGTGATAATGACTCATACAACAACTAATATTGGATAAACTTACATGAGGGATATTTCTAGGTTGCATGGCATACGTAAGGTAATTGTTTCTGACAGAGATACATAGTTTACTTCAAATTTCAGGAGGGGATTGTTTAAAGGATTTGGTACAAATATAAATTTTATCACAATATACTATTCACAGTCAGATGGGAAGACAAAGATAGTCAACCAAGTAATTGAATACATGTTGAGAATGTGTGTGATGGATAAGCCATTTAAGTGGGAAGATTACTTGCATTTGGTTCAGTTTGCCTATAATAATCGGTATCAAGAGTCCTTCAAGATCAAACCATTTGAAGCTTTGTATGGTATAAAATTCAATACTCCAGTGAGTTGGGACAACCGAATAGACAAAGTGGTACTTGGGCCAGAATTGCTCAAGGATATGGAAGACCAAATGGTTAGAATTAAGAAGAATTTGAAGGTAGCACGAGATAGACATAAGAGTTATGTAGAGAAGAACAGGAAAGCTAGAGAATTTAAAGTAGGAGAGAATTTACTTTTGAAAGTGAATCCCAAGATGAGCTCAATAAAGCTAGGTAGTTGTACAAAGCCAACAACCAGATTATGTGGTCCATTTGAGATATTGGACATAATAGATCCAATTGCATACATGCTTTCATTGCCTTCTTCCATGAATGTGCATAATGTATTTCGTGTCTCTTTTATGAAAAATTATGTATGTGATCCTAACCATGTTATTGATTGGCATTTGATTCATGTGGAGCCATAAGGAGACTTCCAGGTTTACCCAGTGCGCATATTGGACAAAAAATTCAAAGTTCTCTGGAATCAAGTCATAGAGTTGGTAAAAGTTCAGTGGACATACTATGGTACTGAAGATGCTACTTGGGAGCATGAATATGTCATGTGGGAAGAGTACCCGTGAATTTTTGAATAATTTTGAAATTTTGATTTATGTTTTGTATATGCACTTAGGATAGTGCCAAAATAAAGGGGAGAGGAATGCAATACCCTGCTTTTGAGTCCCCATATTAAATAATGTATTTTTTTATTTTATGAAATGTCGGAGCATCCAAACAATTAAAAGAGGTCGAATTGCCTAGGAAATTTAATCCCTTGATCATTATTAATAATAAAATACATCGTTGGCTGCAAGACAGACAAAGACAAGAGTTATAGGGGGATATGATTGCACAAGAGAGGGGGGGATTAATGGGCTAAGTCTTTTTATTATATTTTATTTAACCATAATTTTTTTAACTGGGAGAAGAGGTTACATGAGCTTCTTGGGGAAGGCTATGTGATTCTTGATTTCCAAGTAAATATATAAACCCATATTTGGGTTGTTTGGGGGTTCACACTCTTCATTTTTTTCACTCTCTCCATTCACTCTTTCATTCACTTTGATCATTCATTATTCCTTATTCATTCTTGATCTTGGATTGGGGAAGGAAAAAATAATTCCTTGGAGAGGAGCCATTGTTAGCTAGTTGTAGTAATTACTAGTGTATTCTATCCATGAATTAATCTCTACATGTATGAGATGCAATGGCATGTGCTAAAATTTGTTCACAAATGCAAATCCTGAGAGTCCCAGCATGGATATTCTTGAGAAGATGCATTGGAGCCCTGGAAAGAAGTGGAAAGCCTGAGGGACTGCATGGCAATGAAGGGGGTTCATTCTCTTTGGGTGGTGCAAGCTGGAGAGAAGAGAGTTGGTGTACTTTGGATTGTTGTGTGTTGATAAACCTATTAGATCTTGAGTGTTGACTCGTTTGGAAATATGAGTGACACCCTAGAACTATCCTTGTGGATTCATAGCCCTGGATCGAGGGTGATCTACTGTTGAAACTTGGAACAACAATGTCTATGGTTGGGTGGAATGTCCTTGGTCTGCAACCAGTTGGTGATTGATTTCATTTAAAGATAAGTTCTCTCTGTCATGGCTTCCTTTGGTTGTATATTTATTTTTGTTATCTATTAATTATTATCTTTGAGATTTTGTTTTATAATATGCATGTTGGCTGGTTATTGTTGTGCAAGACATATTTTTTATTTATTTTATGGTGTATCATGAATCTTGATAATTGCATGTGATTATTTCATGCTTCTTTATTAATTAATTGTTATCAGAATTTGAAATCAGTTCTAGAAGTGATTTTTTAGAGTAGTGTGGCCCAGACTTGGTGGTTGGGTATGTTACACTTGGCTAGCCCCATATGCATGAGAAATGGGGGATGACGTGGTATCCACTCGTACCATGGTGGTCAACAAGGTAGGTCGACTTGCAGGAGGAATAAATTTTTCATATGAGCTATGATTGAAATGATTTTTGCACCATTGGAAAGGTATTGATGTGTAGAATAGAGTCAAGGGATATTAGATAAATATAAGAAATTATTCTCCCCCAAAAAATTCGTTTGATGCTTCAAAATGGATTCGAAAGGTTTCAAGTCCCAATTTTCCAAATTGGGACCTGTCATTAAAATGACTTTGCAATATTATTCCTCCAATTTTTTCCACTATGAAAGCATCGAGATAGGTGAAAAATAATATAATGATCCTATTTGAATCATATCTCCCCATTTAGGGAGGCTTTTGGTCCCCAAAATATTTATTGAATTAGGTGAGGAAATTTTTCCTCTACCTTCTCCCTATAGTACCACTTTGTTTTCCCAGAAGTTGTCTATTAAACCCAATCTTCCAAAGGTCATGCTACCCATGTCTTGTAGTTCTAGACCGCTTCTACAAAATTGTTTCCTCTACCAACTTCACTTGAGTATCTAGTGCTAATTCATATGTGAAAGGTAGTACTTTCTCCTCCTCTTGATCCAACTTGGAAGGCTCATCGAGTTTGAGATTCTCCATATTCATTACTAAGTAAATGTGCATGTATGGGGGTATACTGAGTCTGCAGGTATTCTCTTCCACCTTCTCCAATATCTCGAAAGGTCCATACCATAGATCCTTGATCTTATTACCATGAACTTGTAGTATTTCCTTTTTCTATTGTAAAATGTAACGTATCCAACCACCCCCAAGTGGTAACATACCCAACCACCCACAGACCAGGCACACTACCTTAAAACTCACTTCTGAACTAATTTTGAATTCAGATAAATTTATAATTAACAAAGAGGCATGAAATATTCACATGCAGAGTTCAAGATTCGTGATGCAACATAAATAAATGAGACATATATAATTCACATCAATAACCAGCAAGCATGCACATTATAGATACAAATTTCATAGATAAATAAATACACATTGGAATAAATAAATAGGTAAATAAAACCATGATAGATAACACTTATCTTTAATGAAATGAATCACCAACTGGCTATAGACCAAGGGCATTCCACCCACCCATAAACATTGTTGTTCCAAGTCTCAACAGTAATGTCACCCTTGAGCCAGGGCTATGAATCCACAAGGATAGTTCCAGAGTGTCACTCAGCTTCCCAAACCAGTCAACACTCAAGCTCTCACAGGATTTCGAGCACACACATCAATCCAATGTACACCATCTCTCTTCTACCCATATTGCACAAACCAAAAGAATGGACCCCCTTCTCTTCCATGCAGTCCCTCAGGTTGTCCACCTCCTTCCAGGGCTCTAGTGCATCTATTCCAGAATCTCCATGATGGGACTCTCATGATTCGTAGATGTGGGAAAAACTTAATGCATGCTAATGTATCTTAGACATGCAAGAATTAATGCATGGTTGGAATACACCAACAGTCATTACAACCAACAAAACCATGGATCCTCTCCAACATTTCATTTTTCTTTCCTAAGCCAAAAACATGAATGAGGAATGACAAGTGGGTGAAAGAATGAATGGAGAGAGAATGTAATGAAAGGCGTGAACAATGAACAATGAGTGAATGAGTGAAGAAGAACTCCCAAATATCCCACAAGATGGGTTTATATATTTACTTGCAAATCAACAACAACATGGTCTTCCCCAAGAAGCTCATGTAACCACTCTTCTCTATTAAAACAATTATGGGTAAATAAAATATAAAATAAATACTTAGCCCGGCAAGCCCCCTCTCATGTGGAATAATAGCCCCCTATAACTCTTTTCCTTGTCTGTCTAGTAGCCAATGATGTATTTATTATTAATAATGATCCAAACATTACATTTCCTAGGCACATTGACCTCTTTTAATTGTTTGGGAACTCTGTACTTTCATAAATTAACAAAATACATTATTTAATATGGGGCTCAAAACCAAGGTATTACATTCCCCTCCCCCTTATTTTGGAACTGTCCTCAGTGCATATACAAAACAAAAATAAAAATTTCAAAATTTATTCAAAAATTTGTAGGTACTCTGCCTGCATGGCATCTTCATGCTCCAAAGTAGAATCTCTAGGAGTGTAGTAGGTCCACTGGACTTTTACTAGATCTATAACTCGATTCTGGAGCATTCTGACTTTTCTATCCAATATTTGCATTGGCTGGACCTAAAAGTATCCCTGTGTCTCTTCCTGAATAAGATGATAATCAATAACATGGTTAGGATCATGTACATATTTTTTTAGAAAAGAGACATGAAATACATTATGCACATTGATGGAAGTAGGAAAAGAAAGCATGTATGCAACTGGCCCTATTTTGTCCAATATCTCAAATGGACCACATAATATGGCTGCCAACTTTGTACAACTACCCAATATCAAAGAGCTCTTCTTGGGATTCACTTTTAAAATCACATGCTCCTCCACTTTAAATTCTCTATTTGTCCTATTATTATTTGCGTAAATGTTTTGTCTATCTTGAGCTGCCTCTAAATTTTTCTTAATTCTAACCATCTAGTCTTCCATATCCTTGAGAAATTCTGGCCCAAGTACCACTATGTCTGATGGTTTGTCCCAATTCACTGGAGTATTGCATTTACTACCATACAAAGCTTCAAATGGTCTCATTTTCGATGAATCTTGATACCCATTATTATAGACAAACTCAACCAAGTGCAAGTAATCCTCCCACTTAGATGGCTTGTCCATCACATACATTCTCAACATGTCTTCAATTACTTGGTTGAATCTCTCTATCTTTCCATCTGGTTGTGGATGGTATGTTGTGCTAAATTTCATATTTGTACCAAATTATTTAAAAAAAACCCTCCATAAATTTGAAGTAAACAGCGTATCTCTAGCTGAAATAATTGTCTTAGGTATCCCATGCAACCTATAAATCTCCCTCGTGTAAATTTATGCAATATTAGTTGTTGTATGAGTCATTTTTAAAGGAATAAAATGAGCATCCTTTGTCATTTATCAACCACTAACATGATTGAATCATGTTTTCTTGTTGTCCTAGGAAATTTAGTTATAAAATCAATGGTTACCACTTCTCATGTCTTCTCTAGAATTGGTAATGGTTGTAGCAAAACCGTTGGGTGCCTATACTCAACCTTCTCTCTATGATATTCCATACATCTGGCAATGTAATCAACAACATCTTTTTTCATTCCTGGTGAAAATAATTGGTTTCTTACTGCTGCAATTTATTTCTGGTAACAGAGATGTCTGGCATATGGAACATTATGCATTTATTTTAATACCAAATTCCTAAGGAACTAGGAACATAAATTATATTTTATGCATAAGTAATTCATCTTCTTTCATCTCATATTCTTTAATTTTATGTTGTACATTTTCTTGTTGTAAGATTTCTTTTACATGTAGGTAATGTTGATATGTAACAACAACATCTAAAATTTTTCTCTTTAAATCTGATTGATGCATACTAATGGTTGTAGAATGCATGAGATGTACTCTTCTACTAAGTGCATCGAAAACTTTATTTTCTTTTCCTTTGATATGCTTGATGTCAAAATCATATTCACTTAAAAATTCCATCCATCTTGTTTTCCTGGCATTCAAAGTTGGTTTTTCAAAAATATATTTCAGACCACTGTGGTATGTTATTAATTCAAATCTCTTCCCTATGAGATAATGCCTCCACATATTCAATGTGTGAATAATGGCAGAAATTTCCAAGTCATGTGTAGCATAGTTCCTCTCATGTTCTTTAAGCTTTCTAGACTCATAACCAATGACATGCCCATTTTGAGTGAGGACTCCACCAAGTCCTTCCTTGCATGCATCTGTACATACCACAAAACTTTCATTTGGGTTAGAAATCTTTAAAATAGGTGCACTAGTAAGTAATTATTTCAACAAATTAAAGTCCTCTTCACACTCAGATGTCCATTCAAATTTAATTCCCTTATTTTGAAAAGAAGTGATGGGATGAGAAATCTAAGAGAACCCTGCTATAAATCTTATGTAGTAACCAGCTAATCCCATAAAAGATCTGACTTCTGGAATATTCCTGGGTGTTGGTCATCCTCTAATGGCTTCAATCTTCTCTGGATCTATTGCTATACCTTGTTCTGAAATAATTGTTCCCAAGTAATGGATTTTTTCTTGGTAAAAAGAACACTTACTAATATTGGCATAAAATTGATGTTCCCTCAGCACTTGCAATACCAATCTCAAGTGATGTTCATGCTCTTCCTCTGAATTAGAATAGACAAGTATGTCATCCGGGAATTCTATGACAAAATTATCCAAATAATTTATGAATATGCCATTCATTAAGCACATAAAGAAAACTGGTGCATTGGACAGTCTAAATGGCACCACTACAAATTCATAATGCCCATATTTGGTTCTAAAGGTTGTCTTATTTATGTCTTATTCCTTGATTCTCACGTGATGGTACCCTGATCTCAAGTCTATCTTTGAAAATATATTTTCCCCTCTTAGTTGATCAGAGAGGTCATCAATTCTAGRTAGAGGGTACTTGTTCTTTACAATGGATTTATTCAGCGGTCGAAAGTCAATAAAAAGCCTCAAAKTTCTATCCTTCTTTTTGACAAAGAGTATCGGTGCTCCCCAAGGTGAAACACTTGGACATATGTACCCTTTCTTCAACAATTCTTCCAACTGCATTTGTAATTCTTTTAATTATGGTGTACTCATTTTGTAAGGATTTTTTGATACTAAGGAAACTCTTGGCACTAAATCAATAGAGAAATATATCTCCCTCTTTGGTGGAAACCCTGGTATTTATTGGAATACATCTTCAAATTCTTATAGTACCAAAAATTCTTCAAAGCTTGGCGCCTTTGTCTTTTCTAGATCCTCCACATGTGTTGCGTACAATTGACATCCTCTTCTAAAACATCTCTTCAGTTGTAAGGCTGAAATATCCCTTATAGATATGGGTCTTGGAACTCCTTTCATAGTGCTTTGTTTTCCTTCTTCATAAAGACATGTAAATGTCTTGTTATGACAATAGAGGACAACATGATTCTTGTCCAACCGATCCATTCCAATTATAATATCATACGACCCCAATGGTATAATATTTATATCAGCATTAGTATTAACACCATTAATACTTATGGAACAACCTCTTACCATATCATTGATTCTTCGTTTGGTTCCAGTGGCTAGTTGAACCAAACTTGATTTTTCAAGATTAATTTTCTCCAAATGTAATC
>SNQJ01S0053742.1:0-12020 GCA_010110895.2 Picea sitchensis
CCTAGACTCTTCTACTTCTCCCTCATTTGTTGTGGTTGTGAGAGGAGGCGTGAGGGAGCATGGCCGCCATGGTTAACCCTCTCTTCCATACTACCTGCAACTTGGGCGACATCCATATTCCACTCACCTCATCACAACAATTATGGATGACTATGGAACTTGGCAATTGCGTTGGGTTGTATGTTGCATGGCTTGGTTTGATTTGGTNAAATTTAATAAATAAATAAAATATAATATTTACAACTAAAATTAAAATTAAGCCAATTTAAAAAAAAAAGACTTTGTATTGGCAACTTGGGGATTGCATGCCACCCACTTGCCCCAAGACTCTCAAGTCAGCAACGTGGGGCTTGCATGCGACCCACGTGCCCTTCGCTCTCCTTATTTGGAATAAAAAAATGACCATCTCTTTTAAACCCTAGACTCTTCTACTTCTCCCTCATTTGCTGTGGTTGTGCGAGGAGGCGTGAGGGAGCATGGACGCCATGGTTAACCCTCTCTTCCATACTACCTGCAACTTGGGCGACATCCATATTCCACTCACCTCATCACAACAATTATGGATGACTATGGAACTTGGCAATTGCGTTGGGTTGTATGTTGCATGGCTTGGTTTGATTTGGTAATGTTCGTGAAAGTAGTGTAGCAGGCTAGACTGCTTGTGCATCTTCACATTGGTCCATTTGTATGCGCAGAATGGAACTATGGTGGGTTTCCATGGATATTGGTAGAATTTGCAAGGCCTATGGAAGGACTCTGTTTGCATTGCTCCGGCATCCCTGTGAACAACGATTGTCGAGATCATTCATCAAGTTATCTTCCTCTTCTTCTGCATCACTGTTCTTATGCAAAAGCAAGAATATTGCAGCTTTAACGTTCAATTCTAACCCTGACTCAAGAGGAAGAAGGTACTTATGCGGGGTTTCGAACTCATGGCGGTCAAGGATGGGTGTCGCTCCTCTGCAGACTACGTAGGTGGATTTTTCGATTTCAGAAACATTTTTCAGGAATGCATTAGCATCAATGGAGAAAACATATCTTAGGAAGAATCTAACAGTTAGTTCTGTTCTGGATTTTGTTCGGACATGTGATGGGAGTCAAGTTTGCTATGATAATTTTGCCTTCCGCACATTTAATGTGGACAATTGTGGAATCAATGCACTTGCATAGTTTTTCCTTGATTTTGGCTACATTACTCGTGGAGAATTAAGTTTTCCTGGAAAGAATTTGAGAGCACTATGGTTTTCTCCACCGCAACATCTTTTGGATTGCAATGGAGAAGGTGTAAATGGACCGTTGCCAAGAATTTTTATCTCAGAGCTCCTAGTTGACAAACTAAGTCCTGAAGCTCAGGAGGAAAACACAAAATCTTTAGATGTTGTTGTTTGCGTGAACATGCAATAATAAAGAAATACACAAGTATCTCTTCTGGTGGGAGAAAATATGCTTCTCTTGCAAGTGTTTAGGGTTTGCATAAAGGGTGAGAAACATAATTTTAAGGGAAGCAATGCGTCTCATTGAGATCATGCAGAGTTACACTCTGCAAGTGATGAATTTAACTCCAAATGCAACAAAACAACATGTCCGATATTTCTTCTCCCACTCTGGAACAATCGAAAGCGTTGAATTGGAGAGGTAAGCTCAAGTTGTTTTAGGGAATTTTTTTTTTTGTTTCAAATCTGTATTGTTTAAGGTCGCCAGGAAGTGTTGAATTAGAGAGGTAGCCTCAAGATTTTGGGGATTTTTTTCACCAACACTTTCACCCGGTTCATTTTGGCTGCATTAAAGCAACAACATGTCTTTAGAGGGGTTTGAACCTCGGTCTGAGTATTAAGATTGCTTAAGATTGTTTAATTTTTATTTTTTTTTAGGATATTTATGTATAAATTGTGGAATGAAGAGGTTTTGTGCTTGCGCTGGGCTTTGGTGACTTATTTGGCTTTGTTTGACCTGTCGCCTATGAGTTAACTCATGGCTTGGGCCGTGTCCACCCCCTCCCAACTTTATGCTCACTCACTGGGTATGATCCAGTTTCAGGGATTCATGCACATACATACAAACAAGATATATATACCAAAGTGTTCGTTACTGGGGTTGATAAGATATATGTACACATTGTGTATTGCATATTTACTTGTGGGTATAAGTGTGAATGCGTAAGGTGGTAATAGATGAGGAGGAAAGGGTTTGAAGTGATAATTTATTCATTATTTTTTTTTTTACACTATCAAAAAAGTAAATATTTAACATTTTCCACTTGTATATCATTATACCTTTTCATTTTCAATTTGTATTGTTTATAGATATTTAGATTTGTTTATATATAATCAAAATAATAGTGTGTTTGGTTTGCAGGTTAGGTGGGACTGGAGCTAGAGATTGGAGCTTTGGCCCTTAGGCCCAGATTTCAAACAAAAATATCTGATACCATGTGTAGTATCCGAATAAATTAAACATAAATTAATACCACAAACCAAACAATAACTTCTACTTGATTTCAGAAAATTCAATAATTCCTTTTAATTTAGCACATACGCATGTTAAATTTATCAACGAATATTAATTTTATAACAGAATAAAACAAATACGTAATTTTAAAATACCTTGGTCTGATGCTAATTCCCCYRTCGATYTGGTTGTTYGTTGCTGAACTGTGTCAAACACTGCCCAAACCTTGTTTCCACCCTGCCAAYTAGGACARCTTCCTAGCTCCAKGATACCATATGGATATCCTRKCCCYCGTGCCCAAAAYCCCYAKCAAAMYRGTGCCCCMTGTACTAATCCTTCCYRACTACAAMACTCAAACTCTCCTCATTCTCCTCTSTRCAAATCCMAGAGAACCCTCCCAAAATAAAATYCCCCGTAGAATGATAATCCYCTTCCTTYGTAAACCTCCTCCSCTCATATCCCTCCTTCRSTGCCCTTTCWCCTMATTTAYTTCCTTAYCTMYRCATTYATTMCCTTATCCACMTAGTTAATGCCSCTTATCCMMTTATTMATGTTCCTTATCCRTTTATTAATGCCCCTTATCCCCTCCRTATAYGTAATCTTTAATTTAAACAATATAATTTAYTAACCCTATTAAATTTATTACCCTGTTCATTCAATGTGATAGGTAATTAATTTAATTAATTAATTAATCAAAATTATAACAATTAATTAACTAATAAATATTTAATTAATATTATTATGCCTATCCTTGTTTAGTTAAAACCATGTTAAGACAATTAATCACCTAATTAATTTTGCTTAATAATCCCTAAGCATATTTTCAACTAGGGTTGTTACAAGTTGTTCGCGCGTGCCATATATCTTTCTGTCCGCAGAGAACTTAGGGATACTCACCATAGATTTCCAGCTTCTGTAGACATCTTTCATTATATGGTGTGAATTGTAAGGCACTCTCAGCAAGCACTTTCAAATGATATCATCCGAAATAACATCCACTAGAGAACTTCAAACTCACATATTTCCTTAACGAGTTTACCCAAGATTTACATAGATCTTAACCAACGTGAAATTGAGTAAAGTGTGCTAAACTTATGAAAGAGGAGTTAAATATATAACTAGAAGATTAGTCCCATCACTCCATCTTAAGCCCTAATTTATCAAGCATACGAGGGATCAAATGTTTTATTGTATAAAATTTAATTTATACTGGGTTGTAGAGCACCTAGCCATGATTGGTAAGGGAATCACTCATGGTAACCTAATTTCAATTTGAATAAAAAAACCTAATTAAATATATAATTTGACTAAACAAATATTAGAAAATTGTGTATTCCCATAAAAAAGAAGTAAACTAATAAGTGGACAAATTCAATTTTTACAAAGAGTTTACTTTTTTTACCAAAGTGGAGTTTCACCTTGATCTATTGAATATGGATCATTTAAAATGGGCCAAAACCTTGAGCACCTTGATTTACTCAATTTGGATCCGCTTAAAATGGGTCAAAACTATTGAGAACAAAGTTCCATGGTCAAAGTTGCGATTAATAAAGTGGAACTATAAATTGTCTTCAAATTCCCACCAATCTAGGTATTTTTAAAATGGGGAAAAACCTTTACCAACAAAATCATGGTCAAAGTTCTCATTAATCAAGTGAAACTATAACTCAATTTATAAGTTATGGTAAAATTCCTACTAGATTTAGGGAAAATTATCAACTAAAAAGAGGTTGTGCTTATCCACTTATTAAGTCACTTCCATTGAATGTTCTTTTCTATTTCCATGTTGATAATACATTAATTACTTTTTAGAACTCTTTCTTAGGTGGAATGAACTACCATATTTTATATTACATGTTAAATACAATCAAAATACTTAATACTCAATTCTCAATTCAACATGTCAATAGTCCATTACTTATTTAAAAAAAATATAAATTTAAAGAAATTCTTATTATTATTAAACATGGAGTCATGCTACTTTAAAAACATTACCATGTCTATAAATAATGTAAATATGTTTGTACAGATTCCTAGTATGGAGCTCAAGGCCAACCCCACACTAGTGAATGGATAGACATGTAAATATTGTAAATATATTTTTATGGACCAAAACTATGTGAATATTAATGTTGGAATATAATATATAATGGTTTTAAATATGGAGAGGATGAAAAGGGCGATGATTCGACCAAAGGGAAGAGGAAAGGGGATATATAGAAAACTAATCCTCTAATGCAAAGTGGAAATTTTGGAAGCTAATCATGGAATGCATGTAAATGGTTGGTGAGGAAGCCTACCTTGTGGAGTTATTTTAGCATGGATTGAGTACAATCATCATGGGAGATATGTAAAAACATGCCATTCTCTTATTAAAATGAAAATCAATCATCTTACCCTAAAATATCTTAGAGTTTATTCATTCTCAGAATTAGCACGTTAAATATTTCCAACTCTCATATTACATTATCCATATGGTGCTACAAAATATAAATTTTAAGATGACCAAAAAACAACATTGTGAAAGGGGAATCAAAAACCATAGGGAAGAGATAGAAGGTTTTTACATAAGTATAGAGGGTGGGCAACTTAGGAATCCTTCACCCATAGGTTATTGATGTGCAATGGTTGTTTGAGAGATAATTTGTATTCTTCCATCTTATTCTAAAAAGGAATTTAACATATTGAACTCTTTCCGCCTAAATTGAAGAGAACTATACTCCCATATGAATATCCTTGAGGGCCAGTTGAGAAAATAAGGGTAATATATTCATTTTGTTGTGTATGAAAATGGAATATATTTTTAAGTCTATTTGATGACAATATGAGAGGAAAAATGTTCTCTATAGTGAAGGGATGAGTTAATCCATGAGAGAAATGAGTTGGATCAAGTGAGCTTAAACCATGCAACTTGAATTCCCTCCCCCTAGTAGCTTCATAGCTTGGCACATGGCTTGCATATACCCTAGATGCTTGTGGTTGGGTGGAAAATTAATCATATGTAGTGAGTTTCTTGGACCATTTTTGGATAAAGATAAGTATCTCTATTGATGAATTTTCAATAGAATGTTATTTTCTATATAAAATTTGCATGAATTATGGATGTTGTGTGTGGTTATGTTTAATACTAAACATAGGAACTTGATTACAATTAAATCAATTAATATATGATTGTTAATTTTGTTGCATTTTTATTATTTCACATTAACATTAATTTAAATCAATTATAGACTACCATGGAAGAAAATATTTGTGGTATTATGGTGAGATATGCTCTTGATGATCGACATTTCAATGACGTGATCATGTCTTTTTTTCCATGGATGGGGATTCCATAGTGTTGTATCATAGCCTTATTTCAATTATGGGCCATTTGATTGACATGATGGGATTCATATTCATGTGCATTCACTTAATAACCACAAGAAATTTAATGAAGATAGAGTTAGAAGCAAGACAATTTGTATTATATTCAAATTTGACCTCCATGAATGGGATCCATTCATGAAACTTAAGTTGTGAGAATATTTGAAAGGATATGGAATAATGTGTTTTATTTTTAGATATGGATGGGCAAGGGGCTCATCATTTGAAAATAAATAAGATTTTCAACATATGTAAGGGATAACTTTGGTATTGTTACACATGAGTCATGAACAATCATTGGGTATAGGTATGATCCACCCCTACTAATGTAGATGTGGAAATATAGGTAGGGTACTAATCAAATGAAAGAGACTTGCAATGAAAGAGTTTAATACCATATGTGAAACCTAACATGGAGCATGGTTGTGGTTTGGAGGTTGTGAAGGAAGCGACATGTAACATTGTTTGATTGGCACAATGTTAAAATGTGAAATCCACCCACGTGGGAAGATTATGTGTGATCCTTGTCCTAAGTAACGAGAGATGATCCATGAAGACACAAATTTCTATATTTCCCATTTATGTCCTTGATTCGGGATCTTTTCATCGAGTGAGTTATAAAGAATTGCATTAAAATGAGCATAAATTAAAGTGCACCATTAAATAAGGAAAGCTAAAAAATGAAGAGACATAAGCATCAAATCTAAACACAAAAACTTGATAACAGAGTTCATCCTTGGTGTACTATGTCTCCAGGTCCTACTCTCAAGTGGGTAGGTTCTTTCATTAACTCAACAAAATAATTTGGAAAAATACATAAGTATACCTCATTCTGAAATCAAGTTGTAGAAATAATGCACAGATTAGAAAAACAAAACACCACTAAATTTGTGGGGTCAAATTACCCAAAAATGAATTTCTCCACACCTCGATCCAACTCTGGAACTCCCAGGCTCAAGAAGAAATTTGTCTCGGTTTTCATTCCCTCTCTGCAACCTGAATTAATGACTGGAATGCATATAAATGTGTGACCAAAAGGTCATATGATACGCGCATCGTCCTCCTCTAGCTGGGCTGACTCAACATTTAAATATTTTTCATGGAATTGGTTACAAAGCAAGGTCATTGGCCTGTTGGTTTGGGAAGAATTATTAAGGCGCATAGAGGGTAGGAGATATCGGGGTCAAACTCACAGGCCTCCCCCTTTTGGGTTTATGTTGTTGCAATGTATATATATAATATATGCTTGTTACTCTATTTTTAGCAGTGGCGCTATCCATATCCCAACGGTTATATTGTGGCTAAGTTTGGCATGGTCTGCCAGATTTGGCAGACCTGCCAAACTTAATATTTTTTTTGAAATCTGCTCACGGGTTGTCAATGTGCTTTTTCCACCTGCCACATGGCAGCCTCTGATTGGGCCATGTGGAGGCCTCCCACTGAGCCACATTGTCCTCTACCAATTCATCACGCCACGTCAACATGCCACATCATCATTCCATGTTAATGTATAGACCGTACAGACTGCCACATGGCATGATCCTATTGTTCCACGAATCGACCTGAAAATGTCAAAATTGGGTGACATGTAGTAGCCTCTGGTGCTGCCAGATCACTATGATGATGTCATCATGACACATGTCACCTTCCTTCTCCTTCCACATCTGTTGTACGGATGTTGATGTCATCCATACAGATGCTAACTCATCCTCTCTTGACTGGGATAGGTTGACCAAACTTTGACCGCATATATCTTTCAATCCGTAACTTCGTTTGATGAGTCGTTATAGATGGAGTTTACATTTAGAATGAGATTCTACTTTCTTAAGAAGAAAATTGTAATAGAGGTTGTAGGTGGTTGTTTTGTTTGGGTTCTTTTTTTCATTTGGAAAGAATGGTGTAGATAGAATCAAGAGACAAAGATAAATTATACAATAGGCGTTATATAAATATGTGGGTGTGTGGAAAATAGAAGTTTGTCAATGATCACAGTGAATTGTCATTACATTAGATGAATGTAATCACCTTTGGTCAATATGATCACACTCATATCCACAATTATCTTTATATTAACATTGAAACCTTGAAAAAATCACTTTAGATGATGGAAAGGTCAGACCTACCATCCTCATTATCATTAGAGTAATACCAATACCCACATCTACATTTTTATTAAAGGGTTGGTCTTAATTTCAGTTGGCAGGGTAAATATTCATGCAACCCTTCCATAATGAAAAGATTTTAAAAAAATGTAACATTTTAATTGAGAATAATAAATTAACTACATACTACAAAAAAAACGTGTTAAATAAAATATTTCCTTTTCAATCAAATGTATGCTTAGTAGATAATTTAGTAAGTCCAAAATATCACCTTAAATTTTGCAAAATTTCCTGCAAAATTTCACCCTAATAATATCAAAGCATAGATTCAATTATTCAAAGATCATATGCATAAATGTAAAATAAAATCTTGTAATAGTTTATGAATGAGCTATCTATTTATTAATTTTGGAATGATCTTATTTAAGTTTTGGTAATGGATTGTAGAAAGCATCGAAATCCTTCCATATTAATTGTTTTCTATGATTGCCTTTATAGTTCCAACTGAGTATGTGATGTAAAGTACCATCGAATTCAAAAAGTATTATTTAAGGAAGACTTGATTTTATTCCGATTCCTTATATTGGCGTATGTAATTTAGTCTTGGAATTCTTTTTATTCTTAACTGATATTCTATAAATAACATGCCTAGTTAAGCTACATGAGATTAGATGGTAACTGTGTGCTTGATTCATTACTTTGTATGTAATATGCTCTTACTCATTCACATCCATTATCATCTGAAGATTTCTAAGGGTAATAGAATATCATGTTGTATCTTGAAAATTGATGATTAGGTGAGAATGATAATCTAGTTAATTGTGGTTATGTTGGAATGATTCATGGTGGTATTTGCGTCAATTAAAATGATGTATGTTTGCAGTGAAAATTTCTGCACCTTGAATAAATAAGATGTATACTTTTGCGCCTTGAAAGTAAATAAAGTTGATTACCTTGTGCCTTAACTTATGTTGTTGTATGATTCAATTAGTAATTAAATCCTATTGTGCCTTGGACATTTTGTGATGTGTGAATGGTTATTATAACACTATTGTGTCATTGATTATCATTGATGTTTTTTATTTAACATGGTTAGTTGGACTTGATTGTGTTATTGGGATGTAGACACCTCCTTTTTCCTATTAATAGTCGTCAATCCTGAGACCTTAAATGGTCAAAATCGATTAGATCCTCGGGTTGAGAATTGCTTATGTGTCCTGGAGGTCCTAACCCTGCATGGTAGGTAGGGAGGGTAGTCATTTTATATTCTTTATCTGATTGAATGTTGTTGTAAATTATTTCAAGATTGTTATGATGTGATAACCTGCTACGCTATTTATGTTTATTTGTCACTATCCTCTGTTGACACGTTGAATGTGTCATTAGTGATTCCATGATGACTAGATAGTACTGCTTTTGATTTATGATGTTGTTGAGTAGGCATTGATGTGATCATGTTTCAATGTTAATTTCTTAATGCAAATTTGTTTTTACCTTTTTTTCTTCACTTTCCTAGTCATAATGGAGGGGACATTACATATTGTATCAGAGCGGGTTCAACCCTACGATTGTGGATCTTCACTCCTTCCATTTTATTAAACCCTTCATTGATAACTTAGAGCTAATTAAAATTTTAACCTGTCCATGCGGTAATCATGGTTAGAGGACACCGCGGAGGTTCACGATGTGGTGCTAGGGGAGGAGGTACAACGCCTCCAATAGCACCTATTCCCAAGGGGTCTAACCCCCAAGGGGAAGAACAAGTCTTTGGGCAAGAGCCGATTGTTGTAAGGGATGTGGATGGTCTGAAAAGGTCCTTCCAGGGAAATGTTAGAGGGATTGATTAACCGTTTGGATAGAGATGAGGCTAGGGAAGCTGTACCCCCTAATGGTCCACAATGATCCCTAGATGGTATTGGTATAATTCATAGAGAACTTGAGAAGGTCAAGTTTCCCGAGTCTTTGGGTGCCATGGATGGCACAATCGCTGAGGCATGGTTGGAGAACAGGGTGATGTGCTTTAGACTTCATGACTACACCTCCAACATGAAAGTCTGCATGGTGGTATTTTAGCTGAAGGGGAGCGCTCTTCTATGGTGGAAGATGCTCTCGCCCAAACTGAACATGGTTATCAAATATGTTTCATGGGAACTGTTTGAGGAGCGGTTATGGAAGAGGTAATTGTCAAAGGAATTCATTGAGTGCCAACTCAATGTGTTCAACGCCTTGTGACAGGACGATCGTATGATGCCCAAGTTAAGGCTCGATTCATGGAGCTTCTTAGGTGTGCCCCACATTTGAACAGTGAGAAGAAAAATGTGAACAAGTGTGTTCGGCCTTAACTTCAAATTTTGTGTGAGGGTGAGGATCCTAATGCCTGAGATGTCGCACGAAGCAGTCTAGAAATCCCTCATAGCTAAGGAAGATTTGACCAGAGGGGAACAGGGTAGGACTCCTGAAGGACCGAAAAGACAGATGGTGTTTGCATCGTAGCAACAGTTTAGTCTTTTTCAATAGAACAGAACAGGATCTCAGGTTGGTAGGCCAACAACTTCCACTTCGAGGACTAGGAGTACTGGATTGAACAATGGATGTTGGCCATGTGGGGAGCCACAGTACCAACGTGATTGTCCAGTTGAGAGGGCTAGAATGATTGGATCAAAAAAACCCACTACAGTCGAAGATTTGGACAATACCACAAGATTCATGTAGCAGTGAATAACCACTAGGTTGATCACCATTCCACTATGCTCGAGATGTCAGGTGCAATCGCCGACCAAAATTTTTGTTTTTGGATAGAAATAGGTACTATTGAAGAGCATGCGCAAGGATGAAGGTTATACACAATATTGGCACTAAATTAACGAGGAAAGATGGAGGGATTGGAATACCTTCCAGTGGTATGAGTATTCTTAGATGTGTTCTAGAAGAGTTACTAGGTTTGTCGCCCGAAGGATAATTGGAGTTTACAATCAACCTGGAACCTGAAATTGAACAGATAGAAAGAACTCCTTATTGGATGAAAACACTTGAGTTACCAAAGTTGAAAATGCAACTGAAGGATTTGTTGGAAATAGGACTTATACATCCAAGTGCGTCACTTTGGGGTGTGCCTGTTATTTTCATGCAAAAGAAGGATGGGTCGTGGAGACTCTGCATTGACTACTGTCAATTGATCAAGGAAATGATCAAGAACCAGTATCTGTTTCCTAGAATAGACAATTGTTGATCAAATGAAGGTTGTGACGGTGTTTTCAAAAATCGAAATGAGATCAGGATATCACCAATTATAGATCAAGGAGGAAGATATTCCTAAGAATAAATTCAAGATGAGGTTTGGGCATTACGAGTTTATCATTTTTTTGTATGGATTGACAAACTCCCTCGAGGTATTCATGAGCTTGATGAATGGGGTGTTCCATGGATACTTGGAAAATTTTGTTCAAGTATTCATGGGAGAGATTTTGATATATTCTCGGATGATGGAAGAACATAAAGAACATTTGCGCTTGGTACTACAATGTTTACGAGAGAACAAATTATGGGAAACTGTCAAAATCCTCTTTTATCAATAAAGGATTCATCATTTGGGGCATGTTATCTCCAATGAAGACATCATTGTGGATGCAACTAAGGTAGAGGATATTAGGAAATTTCTTACACCGACGAATGTACTAGACGTACGTAACTTCATGGGTTTAGTAGGATATTTTCAACGGTCTATCGAAGGTTTTTCGAAGATATCAATTCAATTACAGAATTACAACAGGAAAAAAAGTTGGTATGGACTGAGAAATGCACAAAATCCTTTCGAAGGATCAAGGAGTTGTTAACGATAGTGTGAATCCTAACCTTGTACAATATCTATTGCAAACAAATATTCATAAAAGAACAAAAAAGATACAATGGAAAATACAAACATTACACATATATTTTTCCCCTGGAAACCCAAACTGGGAAAACCAACATATTCTATATTCATTCATTGTGTTACAATGTTTACAATACAAAATACATATAGGAGCCAGTGGAATCCAAAACCCTAACCCAATGACCTGGATTATTCCAAAACCCTAATTCCTTAACCAGAAATAGAAAACCATC
>SNQJ01S0053742.1:31735-43776 GCA_010110895.2 Picea sitchensis
ATGCAAGGTTTGAGGCATCAAGATCCTAACCTTTTCATGCTGGCTTCCGTTAAGGCCAAACACGAATCGGTTGACCTTGAGTTTCTCTGTGTTAAGGTGCAGAGCATACCGGAGCAGCTCCATGAAACGTGCTTCGTACTCGAGCACCGTACGACCTCCCTGTCATAATGCGTTGAACTCATTGAGTTGACACTCAATGAATTCCTCTAAAAGGTACCTCTCTCGGAACTGTTCCTCGAACAGTTCCCATGACACGTCTTCAACGACCATGTTCAGCTACGGCAGGAGTGTCTTCCACTATAGAAGAGCGCTCCCCTTCAGTTGAAATACTTCCATGCAGACCTTCATGTTGGAGGTATAATCGTGAAGTGTGAAGCACATCGCCATATTCTCCAACCATGCCTCGGCGGCGGCGCCATCCAGGGCACCAAAGAACTCAGGAAATTTAACCTTCTCGAGTTCACGGTGAATGCTACCTGTAATGGCCGATGCGCACGGTGAAACCTCAGTGGGTGTCGGCGCCCAGGCCTCGTCTCTGTCCAATCGGCTGATCAGTGCCTCAGAATGGCTAAGAAAATTGCTATAGCAGTTGGCGATAGGAGTAGATAGCAGTTGGTGATGTTGTTGGGATAGCAGTTTTCTCAGCCATTCCAAACTCTCATTCATAAAAAGGCCAGGGAATTTGGGAACCACATCATGGGTGTTTACCATCTTCATAACTTTGACGCCAATCTCCTTCATATGGTGGGAAATTATTTAGTTTCCTACTCCGGGACAGGTAAAGGAAAACACTATGACAAGTATATGCAATTGCATACTATGTGTCTTGGCCACCTCTTGGACATCATATGCACTTAAGGTTGCAAGTGCATCTCCCATGTTGTGTCCTGTCAATGTTATACTCAAACTCTCATCCTTGTATTGTTTCACCAGTCGTGTTATCTCTACCACTACAATATCCCTGAAATTTATACTAGATTTTTCAGAGCCTTCATCCATGGAAGTATAACAAGACAAAAATCCATTTTCTATTCGGACATTTGGATCCAGATATTTGTACATTCACATGAATGAGAGTAGGAGGAAGTGGAACTAATATGTATTTGAAAATTTTCGTCGATTCTTGGGTTGTTCTCATTCCTCACCAGGAAATTAGTATGCCACATTGTCTATCTCTCTATCTCATTTGGATCCATGCAAACCACAATAAAGACTATCCAAACAACTTTGTTTATTGATTTGTAGCCAAAAGAGGATCCTAAAACACCATATTTTGTAGATATATATTTGGTTACTTGATAACTCGAGTGAGACAGACCTAATTTCTGAAAAAGACAGCGTTTATTGTGCTTACTAGTTCCATAATGTTCATAAGAGACTCTCATCCAAGAATGAGATGCTACTTTCTTACGAAGACAATTGTACTAGAGGCTGTAGGAGGTTTTTTTTGCGTTGTTTTTTTTCATTTGGAAAGAATGGTGTAGATAGAATCCAAGTTTTGAAAAGAATGGTGTAGAGACAAAGATAAATTATATGATAGGTGTTATATATATATAGGGCATGTGGAAAATAGAATTTTTTCAATGATCACAATCCATTGTCATTACATTACATGAATGGAATCACCTTTGGTCGATACGATCACACTTAGATCCACAATTCTCTTTAGATTAACACTGAAACCCTAGAAAATTCATTTTAGATGATGGAAAGGTTAGACTTACCATCCACATTATCATCAGAGTAATATCAATCCCACATCTACATTTTTATTAAAGCGTTGGTCTTAATTTCAGTTGGCAGGGTACATATTCATGCAACCCTTCCATAATGAAAAGATTTTAAAAAATATAACATTTTAATTGACAATAATAAATTAACTACATACTACAAAAACAAATGTGTTAAATAAAATATTACCTTTTCAATCAAATTTGTTCTTAGCAAAGAATTTAGTAAGTCCAAAATATCACCTTAACTTATGAAAATTTTCCTCCAAAATTTCACCCTAATAATCTCAAAGCATAGATTCAAGTATTCAAAAATCATATGCATAATTGTAAAATACAATCTTGTAATAATTTATGAATGATCTATCTATTTCTTAATTTTGGAATTATCGTATTTAAGTTCCGGTAATGGATTGTAGCAAGCATCAAAATCCCTCCATGTTAATTTTTATCTATGATTGCCTTTATATTTCCAAATGAGTAAGTGACGTAAAGTACCATTGAATTAAAAAAGTATTATTTAAGGAATACTTGATTTTCTTATGGTTCCTTATATTGGCGTATGTAATTTAGTCCTGGAATTTTTGTTATTCTTAACAGATATTCGATAAATAAGATGCCTAGTTAAGTTATATGAGATTACATGGTAATTGTGTGCTTGATTCATTACTCTGTATGTAATATCCTCTTACTCATTCACATCCATTATCATTCGAAGATTTATAATGGTAATATAATATCATGTTGTATCTTGAAAATTAATGATTAGGTGAGAGTGATGATCTAGTTAATTGTGGTTATGGTGGAATGCTTCATGGTGGTATTTGCATCAACTAAAATGATGTATCTTTGCAGTAAAAATTGTCGCACCTTGAATAAATAAGATGTATGCTTTTCCTCCTTGAAATTAAATAAAGTTGATTACCTTGCACCTTAACTTATGTCATTGTATGATTGAATTAGTAATTAAATCCTCTTGTGCCTTGGAATTTTTGTGATGTGCGAATGGTTATTAGAAAACTATTGCATCATTGATTATCATTGATGGTGTTGATTTAGCATAGTTAGTTGGACTTGATTGTGTTATTGGTATGTAGACACCTCCTTGTTCCTCAGAATAGTCGCCATCCCTGAGACCTTAAATGGTCAAAATAAATTGGATCCTAGGCTTGAACATTTCTTATGTGTCCTGGAGGTCCTAAACTTGTAGGGTAGGTTGGGAGGGTAGTCATTTTATATTCTTTATCTGATTGAATGTTGTTGTAAATTGTTTCAATATAATTATGATGTGCTAACCTACTACGTTATTTATGTTTATGTGTCGATATCCATAGTTGACGCGTTGAATGTGTCGTTAGTGATTCCATGATGAGTAGTTGGTACTGCTTTTGATTATGATGTTGTTGAGTAGGCGTTGTTGTGATCATGTGTCGATGTTAATTTCTTAATGCAAAAAAAAAATACCTTTTGTTCTTTGCTTTCCTAGTTGTAATGGAGGGGACAATACATGGTATTATAAAATATTAAATATTTAGTATCTTAAGAATATTTTCCATATAAAGGATGATCTCACGAAGATATTATCCAAGGTGTGGTTACCTATTGTCAAACGAAAATGTGAAAAATAAGCTTCTTTGGCTTTTAGATGTCCAACTCAACCATTATGGTTGACCTAAAATTTTCAAATTTTATTGGTTATTGAATTTCCTATTCATCAACCATATTTTTTCTTATAAGGCCCATTTTAGCCCAAAATTTACTTTGATGAGGATTGGTTGTGTCCTTACAACCCCTCCCTTCTAGAATTTCCGCATGTTTAATTCCATTCAAATATCAAGATCATAAAAAAGGAATTTGTGTCATGTGAAAAATGCAAAATGGAACATGAAGAAAAATACCTAATCAAAATTGAATCCCAGATGAAGAAATGGTGAATCTCATAAATGTTCTCCCCCTTCTCATAAGAAAAAAAAGATTCAATAAAATACCTTGAAAAAGAAAAAAAATCAAATACTTATAAACAAAGGAAAGGCTTGGATATTGAAAAGGGAGGAAGGTTAGAAACTCAATCGAAAACATAAAAAGGGATGATGGCACACTGGCCCATTCCTTCGATGATATACCTTCTGCAGGAGTCTCCTATTTCAAAAATATTTTCAAGGAGGAGCAGAGGGAAATAATAGACTCCATTCTGTAGTCAATCCAACTCTTCTAAGGATTCATAAATGAGGAGGAAGCTAAAAATATAAAGTGAGAAATAATAAAGGATGAGCTCCTTCGTGTCATCCACTCTTTCCAAAAAGACAAAATTTCAGGTCCAAATGGTTTTCCTATGGACTTATTTAAAGGATTCTTTGATATATTGGGAGAGGACCTTCTTCAAGTAGTCAAATASTCCAAAACAYATCGATAGATKTTTTCCCGGTTCAAGTCCAATTTTCTTTCCCTCATTCCCAAAGCTCACAACCCCCTCTCCTTGGATCTCTTTCATCCCATCTCCCTATTTAATGACATCTCCAAGATCAACAAAAATATGATTTCATATAGACTCAAAGAAATCCTTGAAGAAAACATCTATGATGAACAATTTGTATTTCTGAAGGGAAGACAAATACACCAAGGGATCGGCCTGGAACAAGAGGGATTCTAGTCCATCGAAACCAAAATTTTAAGGGATTCATAATAGAAAGTAGACCTCTCAAAATCCTTTGACAGGGTCAAATGGTTATATATCATAACTCTTCTATTACATTTGGGTTTCACTCACAACTTTGTCTCGTAGATCTTGAATTTCCTCAACTCCTCATAATTTTAAATTCTTATCAATGGAGTAGCCTCCCATTTATTCATAGCATATAGGGGAATTATACAAGGGTTCCCTATTTCACCCCTTCTCTTTTTTCTGGTAGTATAATATCTCATTATACTTATAGCCAAATCCACAACCCAAGAAACTTTTAAAGGTATTCCAGTCAATGACCAAGTATCCCTCACTCATCTTCTCTTCAAAAATGATATCCTTATTTTTTGTGATGGAAACATTCTTTCGATAGATAATCTAAGCTGCATTCTAGAATATTTCTAGAAAGTTGTGGGGATGAAAGTAAACCCTAAAAAATCTAGGCTTATCTCTAGGGTACAAATCATCCAGGAAAGAACCCACACTGAACATTCTCTCATAGTTGTTAGTCACTCAATGGAGGAAGGAATAAAATACTTGGGTTTCCTACTCACTCCAAACAATTATATCTCCAATGATTGGAAATATCTAATCACAAAAGTGGAAAAGAGAATCAAAACTTGGTAAAAAATATGGTTATATAGAGTTGGAAGATTGGTCCTAATCAAGTCAGACATTGAATCCATTTTTATATACTGGAACTCTCTTTCCTAGGTTCCAAAGTGAATCCTTAACAAGATAAAAAAAATATATATTTCATATATTTATGGGCGGGAAAAGAAGATCAAAGTAACTTAGTCACAAATTTTTGGGAAAATATTTCTCTTCAAAAATACTTAGGGGGATGTGGTCTCTATAATATTAATCTATTTGAAAAAGCATCGACAACAAAAAATGGTTGAAACTTGATTGAAAAAAATGGGATATGGTTCCAAATATTCAAAGGTAGATACTTCACAAATGATCCTCTCATGACGTGGATTCAAAGGCCTAAAAAGTCCTCATCCAGTGGCTCATTTTTCTAGAGAGCCATTGTCCATTCCTTATCGATAAAAAAACATTGCCTCATATGGAAATTGGGAAATGGAAAAAAATTATGATCAAATAGGATTTCAAAACAATCACTATCTACCAAGGAAAATCCCCCAGATCATCCACCAACATGGTTTCTTATTCCTAAATCAAATTCACAAAGGAGGTCAAGGTCCCAAAAGGTTGACTTCCTAGAGAGATATTAGTCTATTAGAACTCCATGCACATAATTGGGATCAATATATAAAAAATCTAAAAGAGTCATTGGTCCATATTTCATATAAAGAGGACAAATTGATTTGGTCCTTCAGCCCAAAAGGAAAATACTATCCAAAGTCAGGATATGAAGCACTCCTTTTTGAAATGGAAGCCCCTCCTTAGTTGAAACAATTGATATGTAAACTCAACTTCCTAGAAAACACCAAACTCTTCAATTTAATTATCCTAAAGGGAAATGCATGGACTTGGGAAAACTTAAATAAAAGAATCTTCACAGGGCCTAGCACATGCTCCCTTTTCAAGAAACAAGAATAATAAAGAAACCACCTTTTCTTATCCTAATATTACACTTTTGAAGTATGGACCACTATAAAACATACTCTCAAGTTCAACTCAGAATGGATAATAGACACAGTCCAAGAAGCATTTCACTCATGGTAGGAAAATCCGATCCTATCTAAATTCATAGGTATTCCCCCAATGATATTTTAGGGATTTTGGAATGACAGGAATAAATCCATATTCAAAGAGATAACTATCACCACCCCCATAGTTTTTCTCTTACCATTCCCCCATCCTTCGATTCCCTCCCCTCCAACCCCATCCCCCCCACCTCTCAAACTTTGGAAATAAAAAAAACATTCAATGGGATTTATTCTATGGATCATCCCAAGGAACTCACCCAATACGGGAAGAAACATACATCCTTCACTTCCTTGATTCCTCCTCTATATATTTTTCAGCTGGACTCGATGAAGCAACAATTGACAAGAGTGAATTTACAAACTTCTTTTTTCTTCTCATCCTTTCCCAAGAAAGCCATATTTCTTAGATACAAGTCTTTGGGGATTCT
Source organism: Picea sitchensis (assembly GCA_010110895.2). Taxonomy (NCBI): domain Eukaryota; kingdom Viridiplantae; phylum Streptophyta; class Pinopsida; order Pinales; family Pinaceae; genus Picea; species Picea sitchensis. The sequence continues at coordinate 38,250 of SNQJ01S0053742.1, forward strand.
GTTTTTTCTCAGAGACCACTAAAAATATTCATCCCCGTTGGATCTCAACTTGATCTATAGGCCTCTTTTGCTTCTTTTGCAGAAATTGTGTTTCTCTATGGAATACCTCTTTTTGGATATATAATAGAAATGTTTTGGACTGTAAATATATAATGATAATAGAAAATAGATATTAGCATCATAGATGATTTTTTATGAACACTAAACATATCATGAAAAAATGCATAAAGTAATTCTTCAGGCATATACTTATGTCATTTTTTTACTTTCTGATAAAATTCCTTTCTTTTTTCCCCATATTTTTTTCTTATAAGGCCCATTTTAGCCCAAAATTTACTCTGATGAGGATTGGTTGTGTCCTTACAACCCCTACCTTCTAGAATTTCCCCATATTTAATTCCATTCAAATATCAAGATCATAAAAAAAGAATATGTGTCATGTGAAAAATACAAAATGGAACATGAAGAGAAATACCTGATCAAAATTGAATCCCATATTAAGAAATGGAGAATCTCGGAAATTTCCTCCCCCTTCTCATAAGAACAAAAAGATTCGATAAAATCCCTTGAAAAAGAAAAAAAATCAAATACTTATAAATAGAAGAAAGGCTTGGAGATTAAAAAGGGAGGAAGGTTAAAAACTCAATCTAAAACAAAAAAAGGGATGATGGCACACTTGCCCACTCCTGTAATGATATAGATTTTGCAGGAGTCTCATATTTCAAATATATTTTCAAGGAGGAGCAGAGGGAAATAATAGACTGCATCCTATAGTCAATCCAACTCTTCCACGGATTCATAAATGACGTGGAAAATAAAAATATAAAGTGATAAATAATAAAGGATGATCTCCTTCGTGTCATCCACTCTTTCCAAAAAGACAAAATTCCAGGTCCAGATGGTTTTCCTATGGACTTATTTAAAGGATTCTTTGATATATTGGGAGAGGACCTTCTTCGAGTAGTCAAATACTCCAAAACAAGTCAACTCAAGTCAACTCAATTAACAACATTAAAATCAAATCATATCAATGAAAGCCATAACAATCCCAAGTCACGAGTTGAACCTTCTCTGATACCATATGTAACGACCCCTTCATTACAACTACAAGCGAAGAAGAAGTGCAATTTTTTTTTGTTTTTAGGGAAAGAAGGAAATCATGATGAAAATAGTTTGACCACATCGTAGACAATGAATAGAAGTACGCAACCCAGGAAACTGACAACTATGACACCACTCATAGGCACAACGGCGATTGGGAAAAACATGGACAGAATAACATGGAGGAGCGACTACCCGCCTGACGCAACAAAACACTCCTACATGCTAAGGGACAACCTCCCCTTCCCGACACAATGAAGTTGATGAACAAACTCTAGAACCTCAAGGCAAGCGAACCAAATGCATGCGCCCAAGTCAGCATACGACACTTAGCCACACTTACATGGTAGGCACCGATTCCGACCAAGATATCATTCGCCGCTAACCCATAGGGCACGTTGTGATCCCCGCATTAGGAATAATGTCATTCCCAGGTGATAGACGCGTCGATAACCTTGGCGCAAACATAAGCTATCCGGACCAAGGACTCTAGAAAAAATTGATGCAGTAGGAACCAAATACTGAATGGGAGACTATACCTACCCCCACATGAAAGGTCGATGAGACACAAAAGAATGAAGAGAAGGGGTGATTCCAGCCCGCACGACATCTTCCCCAACCCCACCAATCACCTAGGCTAACCGGTCCATGATTACATTCTAATTTAACATGGGTTCCATTCTAACGGGGCACGTCAAGTTACAATTTGTTTTGGCATCGATTATCCATCTAATTTTAGCAAGTCTAAATTATGGATCAGTCTTTAACTTAACATCAGATTAACATTAATTACAATCCAATCGACCATTCTACATTATACCTTAGTCATTAAATTCAATCAATAACATCAATTATGAATCAGTTCGGCAATTCTGCATCACAATTTAATCATCAAATTCAATCTAGATAACATCAACTACAAAACAATTCGGCAATTATGCATCACAATTTAATCATTGACCACAATTTAATTTAGAGATTGTAACCTCTACTTGGGTCAATACTTACTAAACTCATTTAATCATTAATAACAATCTAAATGGGCAATTCGATATTAATCCAAATCTCCATCCAACTAGCCATCAACTTAATTAACAACATTAATGATTTTATTGTAGAATGCTACCATTATAACACTTATGAACAATTAAATCTCGACATGTGGTCTATCTATATTGACTGAACCAACAATACTACCTGTCTTATTAATAATGAGAAGGAAACTGCTAACTATTAACATTGATGTATCAATTTAACAAGGCAATTAGCATAGTTGTTACCTAACCATTAATATCACAAATAACAAGGCAGTTGACATAACTGTTAACAAACAATTAATAGCAAAATAACAAGTCCATTCTCATGACTATTATCACAAGGAGTAATATAGCAATGAAAATGCGATTACCATTTTAATTAACATAACAATTATTAAAGCAATGACAATGCAATTAAGGTAACAGTAAGAAACAATATAACAGTGACAAGGCAACTAATATAATCGTAACAAGACAATTAATATATCATTAATAGTAATCAAGGCGATTTTCAAGGCAACAAAATATTTGTACCACATCTCAGCAACACGCAGTACACAATGGTGGAAACTCGTGCCCATTCCCAGCAACGCATTCCAATTTAGATGGAAATACGTGGTCAATTGATAGAAAAACACAGACACCAGCTAAGGGCAAAACGTTGTCATAGTTTAAAGGCCAATTCGTGGTCATTTATCGCAATTTCAATCACATTATCAAGGGAAAATCGTGGTCAATCAAGGCAGCAACAAAGTCATAAGTTTTAACAGCAAATTCGAGGGCGTGTAACAACAAATTTAGTCAAGCGTTTTAACATCAATTCATGGGTGTTTACAGCACTCAGAAATTCGTTTCAAATAGTAAAAATCATGGCGAATCAATCGACAAATAAGTCAACATTTTGAAGGGAAAAATTGTGGTTGGTAATCCATAAAAATGCAACATTAATCAATTTGCAATTCGTGGGAATTCACAAGAATAAACATGCCATCAATTAATTTGCAATTCGTGGCATTCACAGGAATCTAATAGCAGTAAGTTTTAAAAGCATAACCCAGTCTTCAACAAGTGAGAAAATCGCGCCAGCAGTAAAACGAAATGTAGTCCATAGAGGGTCGAATTTGCCAGGCAACAAGGTAGTTAAAACATAAATTCTTAAGTGCAAGACCATCTTCTTCAAGGGGAAAATCACCCCAAAGGTAAAAACGAGATGCAACTAGAGAGGGATGAATAAATCATGGTTTCCCTTCTTCACTGCCAGGATTCCAATGCTAATGCATAAAGGAAAACAAAACATTTTTTGTTTTTCTTACCAGGGTACCAAATGTAAAACACACACAGAGAAATAACACAAAACGTTTATCCAATTCCAGCGTACCAAATATAAAGATGAAGACTTAGAATTTTTTTATTTTTTTTCCATTTTCAGGATGCTAACATAAAACACAGATTGAATTTAAATCTTTTTACATTCCAGGACACCAATATGAAAATGCAGACAGGGAAGTGGAATCGTTTTTGCATTGCTAGGATACCAAACACCACCAATTTAAAATTTATCCAAGAACAAAAACACAGGGTTAAAATAGATCCATCAAATATAAAAATGGGGTAAAAACAAGATAACAACGAGACAAAAATAAGCCGAGGATGAAGAAAAACTTTGCCAACAATCAAATTGGCAGAGTTAGTTAATCGTATCAAGGTGCAAGGTGAACCATTAGCCAAGGACAACCATCAGGGGTAGATGGCTGACAGGAACGTCCTTCGCTCATCATCCTTGCATAGAAAAGCAGGGTGTTGAGATCCATAGGTCTATTAACACCGAATCGATGACCGTAGATAAGGCTACTGGCCGACTGCTTAGGCAAGGACTGATGAGCTAGGGACGAAAGGAAAACAACCACTATCATTGGAATCAAACACCAAAGGGCGGTCAAGACATGCCAGAATTCGAAGGCCAAGGGATTCAATCAAACATAAAGCTAAGGGATAAGGGGAAAATTCATTCAACAACTAGAACACTAATACAAACAATTTACTTACCCCATTAAATATGCAGATCCCAAAGAATAATACTACTACAATATACCATACAAAATGAAGAAAGTGTATCGTTTCCTAATCGCCCGGTCTGAGTTGATGTCCCACGTGCTCCATGCAACACCTGCTTGCCGACTGATGAGACTTCACCGGTACATCCCAGCCATTTCTAGGGGTACTCTTCTTCCCCCGTCGCCCCACGAACTGCAAAGGGGCCACACATGCTAACTAGAGAATCAAGTAGCTCCTAGCTCACCTCGCAAGGCCGAGCTACCACTCCTCACTGAGCTGGGTATCCCAACTCCCACAAGCTAAGTCATTCAAGTAGAGATTTCTGCATTGTAATGTTATGCAAGACCGAATATCTGTTCCTCCTTCTCCTCCCTCCATTATATGGAGTTTCAAACTCCTTTACCTTTCCAAAATCCCATTTAAATTAATGTTAAATTAATTAATTCCTAAAAATCCTCCCCTTACAAGTGTCAATACTCCACCAGGTGAACTTCTGGGAGACTAAGGGCCTCTATGGAATAATGCCCCCGCCTTATTGTGTACCACTTAGAATCATCATGAGTGATTGTTGCAGTCTTCCCTTACGACATCGTGAATCCTCTCGAACTAGGTAAACGTTAAACTAGAGTTCGAGCCACGACGGGAGTGTTAGTAGGCTCTCACAGGGCTGTTGCCCACACCTCTCCCTCAACATATCTAGTAGTCGTGCGTGAACCCTTCACTCCACATGTGAGTCTGGTCGGTAAGATATTGTCAGCCTGCATCATCAATGAATCATGTCAGAATATATCCATATCATATCATCCAATCAGATGCACTAATATCACACATAAAACAATCAAACCCCAATGGTACACTCCCCCACTCAATCCGGAGTCCAAGGGGTTCCATCTATTCCTTTGCATCCTTGAGGTCCAAGATCCTGCACACTCAGAAAAACCGAGTCAATAGCACTTGTCTATGTCAATGCAGTAAAAAAACATGTCATCAACCCCTAACGCCTCATAATCAAAATCAATGTTTGAATAGCATAAAATATGGATCACTTGCGAGAAAGTGTCCTCAAAGAATAAGTTCGCTCAGTGTGCAAGAGAGGGATGTTACATACACCCCCTCTTTGTCTAAAATTCATCCCGAAGTTTCACAGTATAAATGTTGAAATAAAGTGTATCAAAGTATCATAAGTATATATATCAAACAAAAATGGAAACTACTGGCTCATATCATATGTGTCCTTCTAGGTCACTGAGTGCAGACTATAGTGGTCCCACTGGACCTTGACCTACTCTACCGCTCGACGTCATAGTTGTCAAATAAGATGATCCAAGATGCGG
>SNQJ01S0053742.1:45455-61524 GCA_010110895.2 Picea sitchensis
TGACTCCCGGGTGAGCCATGTAAACTTCTCTATGAGCATAACTTAGGATCAAGCTCCTCAACTCATCGTTCGGTGGTATGTAAATACAATTTTTAAACCTCAATAATCCATCGTCATCAAATGTAAATCCTTCGAATCTTGGTACCATCATCATTTTTTGTCCGATAAAACTCTCGACCTCTTTGTAACAGTCATTGTCACGTTGTAAAGTTAGAATATTTTCACATAGATTCGTCTGAAGAGGCAATAGAGAAAATATGCATGGTCTTCGAATCAATGCATCTACCACTCGGTTCACTATTCCTTTTATGTAAGTAATCTTGAAGTCGTACTCACAAAGGAGTTTCGACCAACGCCGTTGTTGCGCGTTTAGGTTGCTTTGCGTAAAGATGCGTTGTAGTCCACAATGGTCAGTCTTTAGTACAAATTTTCATCCAAAAAGGTAGTGTCTCCAAACCTTCAAGGAATATACGATGGCTAATAGCTCCAAATCATGCATCGCATAGTTCTCCTCATGCCTTCTCAGTTTCCTCAAGATGTAAGCGATCACTCATCCATCTTGCATCAAGACTCTGCCTAAGATTTCCTTGGATGCGTTAGTGCATACCAAGAAGTTTGCATCCATGTCAGGGACCTTTACTATCGGTGTCATTATCACCAACTCCTTGAGCCTCCTAAAAGCTTCCACGCATTTCTCGGTCCAAACAAAAATTCTTGCTCTTCTTCTACAATTCCTTGATCGGATTTGCTATCTTGGAAAATCCCTTGACGAACTGTCGATAGTATCTTGCCAAACCCATGAAGCTATGCACTTCTGGGGCATTCGTCGGCGTAGGCCATTCCATAATACCCTCGAACTTTGCGGGATCCATGGTGATAACTTCACCGGAGATGACATGCCCTAAGTAGTGAATCTTCGATTGATAAAATGAGCATTTGGACAACTTTCCATACAATTTGTGCTCTTGTAGACACTGTAGTACCAAGCGCAAGTGCTCGTCATGATCCTCCGTCGTCCAAGACTAAATCAAAATATCGTCAATGAATACTTGGACGAACTTTTCCAAGTACTCACAGAACACCCCGTTCATCAAACTCATGAATACCCCTGGGGCGTTTGTCAGTCCAAATGGTAAACTAGTAAAATCATAATGCCTAAACCTCATCTTAAAGGAGGTCTTAAGTACATCATCCTCCTTAATTTGTAACTGGTGGTATCCTAATCACAGGTTGATCTTTGAGAATACCGTTGTGCCCTTCATTTGATCGAACAGATCATCAATCCTCGGCAACAGATATTAATTCTTGATCGTTTCCTTGTTCAATTGATGGTAGTCAATATAGAGCCTCCACGACCCTTCCTTCTTTTGTATGAAAATAACAGGTGCACCCCATGGTGACACACTTTGACTTATCAGTCCCAAGTCCAACAAATCCTTCAGTTGCATTCTCAACTCTTGTAACTCCAGGGTCAACATCGGATAAGGTGTTCTCGCTATTGGTTTAGTTCCTGGTTTTAGGTCTATGGTAAACTCCAATTCCCTTTCCAGAGGCATCCCAGGTAACTCCTCTGAGAAGACGTCTGCAAACTCTCTCACCACAGGAAGGTGTTCTAGACCTTCTGCTACTCCCTTCTCATTTAACGCAAGGATCACATAAACCTTACATCCCTTGCGCATGATCTTCCAAAGATGCAAGGAAGAGATGAACCTCAAGGAAACTCCCCGGTTCTGGCCTACAATCACACGTCTCTGTCCCTAATCATTGAGAAAGCTCAATCGTTTCGTCTTGCAGTTGAGTATCACCTCATGCGATTCCAACCAGTCCATACCGATCACGACGTCATAAGATCCTAAGATCGTGACATACAGGTTAGCCCTGGTGACAAACTCTTCCAGGTTAAGGGTACAGCCTGTAACCTTTCCTCCAATGTTTTGTTTGACTCCCGAATCCATATCTACGAAGCTAAACTCATTCTATTCAATTTCCTTTACCTTAATCCTTTTTAGTGCTGCACTAGAAATGAAACTCTCGGTAGCACCGGGATCTATCAAAATACTAAGGGTCTGGTTAGCGATGGTACCTGTCATCTCGAGCATGGTCGACTGAGGCTCTATCTGGCGATTATTCACCACTGCATGAATCCGATGGGCCTTGCCCAAATCTCCCATGGTAGTGGGTTTGATTGATCCAGATGCTCTAGTCCTCTCTATAGGGTATTCGTGCTAGTAGTGTGGCTCCCCACATGTCCAACACCCCTTCTTCAGTCTAGTAATCCTGGTACCCGAAGTAGAAGATGACAGCCTATAATAATGGTCTATTCTACTGAACATGCCTAAACTATTGTTGCTGCAGTCGACACTACTACTGATGTTGTGGTCCCCGATAAGGTGTCCTCTACTGAGGCGTCGGTCATCGAGGTGTTGTCAAAGTGGGTCCTCTCTGGAAGCCACAATATCCAGGCATATGTCTGGCTAGTGTCTGGTGCTCCTGTGCACCAGATGACACCTGCCCTATTGGTCTCGTTAGAGCCCTGGTCTAACCCTAACTGATAAGCTCCTCCTCTTCTATGAGGGCCTTCTAAAAAACATCATGCAAGGTTTGAGCCATTAGAATCCTAACCTTTGCACGTATGCTGCCATTAAGGCCAAACACAAACCTGTTGACCTTGCGTTTCTCAATCTTAAGATGCAGAGGATACTGGAGCGACTCCATAAAATGGGCCTCATACTCAGGCACCGTACGATCACCCTATCATAAGGCATTGAACTCATTGAGTTGATGCTCAATGAATTCCTCTGATATGTACCTCTCTCAGAACCGTTCCTTGAACAATTCCCATGACACATCTTCGACAACCATGTTCAGGTGCGGTAGGAGCGTCTTCCACCATAGAAGAGCACTCCCTTTTAGTTGAAATACCACGATGTGGACCTTCATGTTGGAGGTATAGTCGCGAAGTGAAAAGCACATCAACATATTCTCCAACCATGCCTCGACAGCTGTGCTGTGCAGGGCACCAAATAACTTGGGAAATTTGACCTTCTCAAGTTCACGGTGAATGCTACCAGTACCGATTGAAGCATGTAGTGGACCCTCAGGGGGTGCTGATGCTTTGGCCTCATCTCTATCCAAACGGATGATCGGTGCCTCAGACATGCACTGAAAAGATCTCATCATTCAAGCCACATCACCAACTACTATCTGCTCCTTCTCGACAACCTGTTCATCTCCCTGGGGGTTATATCCCTCAGGCGTGGATGCTACTGGAGGCATCACACATCCTCCCCTAACACCCCATCATCTGCCTCCATGGTGTCCTCTAACCATGATTACCTTCATGAATACAAGTCAAGTCAATTGGCAACATTATAATCAAATCATATCAACAAAAGTTGTAGCGATCCCAAGTCGTAGGTTGAACCCGCTCTGATACCATATGTAATGACCCCTTCGTTACGACTACAAGCGAAGAAGAAGTGCAATTTTTTTTTTTTTAGGAAAAGAAGGCAATGACGACAATAGTTTGACCATACCACAGATGACGAATAAAAGTACGCAACCCAGGCAACAGACAACTATGACACCACGCACATGCACAACGGAAATTGGGCAAAATGTGCATAGAATAACATGGAGGAGAGACTACCCTCCCAACACAACAAGACACTCCTACACGCTAAGGGACAACCTCCTCTTCTCGACACAATGATGTTGATGAACAAAGACTAGAACCTCAAGGTGTGCGAACCAAATGCCTCCACCCAAGTCAACATATGACGCTTAGCCACACTCACATGGTAGGCAACGACTCCGACCAAGATATCGTTTGTTGCTAACCCATAGGGTGCACCATGATCCAGCCCACACGACATCATCCCCGACCCCACCAATCACCCAGGCTAACTAGTCCATGATTACATTCTAATTTAACATGGGTTCCATTCTAATGGGGCACGTCAAGTTGCAATTTTTTTTGGCATCGATTATCCATCTAATTTTAGAAAGTCTAAATTATAAATCGGTCTTTAACTTAACATTAGATTAACATTAATTACAATCTAATCAGCCATTCTACATTATACCTTAGTCATTAAATTCAATCAATAACATCAATTACGAATCAGTTCGGTAATTCTGCATCACAATTTAATTATCAAATTCAATCTAGATAACATCAACTACAAAACAATTCGACAATTATGTTGGAGAAATTTCTATTTTTGACACACTAGTTCAGTGGGAGTTAACTGAATAGTTCTATTTAGACTTTCTATTTTTACCATCACTATTATGCATGCATGAATTCTTAAGGAAAGTTAACTTCTTGATTTCTTTTCTTAATTATGGAATGATTTGCCCTATATATGAGTGTATTCCACTCATTCATTGTATCATATTGATCATTATCTATGTATCAATCATCAACTCATTGGAGTAATGTGAATATATTTTCTCATTCTTCCATATTGAATCTCTCTTCTTTTCTTGATAAGMTTTGTTTGTACTTGCTTTAGCTAGATCTCCTATGCAGGTTTCCATGAAACACTAACATGGTATCAGACCTATGCTACTTGGAGCAAGCTAGACAAGCCAAAGAATAAGGAAAATCAGGGTTTCGGCGAGTTAAATTTGTAGTCGTAACTTTCAGCAATTATTCCTCCCAAAATGTTACTTTTTTTAGTAAACGGCCCGCGGTGAAAATAAATCGACCCATTTTGGAAGTGGATTTTTAACTGTTTGGTAAGATTCTTTATCATTTTCTCAGAAAGTGAGCCATAAGATAGCCTCCTGAAATTGATACGAATCCATGGTCAAACATTTCCACATTCATTTCTCCCAAAATATTATGTTTTGGAGGAAACGGTTTGCACTGAACATAAATCGACCCATTTTGAAAGTGGGTTTTCAACCGTTTGGCGATATTCCTCACTGTTTGCTCAGAAAGTAAGTCGCAAGATCATCTCCTGAAACTAATATGAATTTTTAATTTCTTAATTTTTTACTTGCAGATTGAGAGTAAATTTTTAGGGGTTCTTGAAATCAGTGGGGGAGATGGATATGACAACTATTATACAGTCAAACTTGGTGGTAATCCTCACACCATACAATTATTTTGATTGGAATCCCAAGGTGACATTTCAACTCAAAAGAAAAGGACTGTATAATTTGATGATCGCGACAGAAATGGAACCTACATCAACGATTGAGAAGATGAGATGGGTGAACCGTAAGGATGAGGCAACAATACTAATTATTGAATTAATATCCACTGATTTATGGTTTCATGTTGCTGCATGAAAGACTCCAAATGATATTTGGACCACCTTGGAAGGACTCTTTGGAAAGCAGGATGAGATGCGAGGTCATATGCTTGAGGTAGAGTTGAATACTAGACCCTAAAAGTTTTGATAATATACAAGATTTTTTTACTAAATTTAAGTCTTTGTTATTGAGCTTGGGTGAATGTGGTATTGACAAGTCTACACAAGAGAAACAACTTATTTTAACAATCTTGGCCAAGCTAGGACCAGAATACACTGTATATTTCTCCAATTTCCATTCTGGTAGATGTCTTTTTGGAACAAATTGGAAAATGCCTACGTTGTCTCAATTCATTTAGTCTCTTACACAAGAGCAGACAAAAATCATACAGATGGGCCTCATGAAAGATCCCAAAGAACATGCACTCACCATGAAAGATGGAAAAGGGTCATTCAAACAGAATAGGAAGGAGGGATATTCCAAATCCTTTAATGATTCTTTAGGTTCCAAAGACTCTTCAAATTCCAAGAAGAAGAAGAAGGGAAAGCAGTGCACTTACTGCAATAAACCCAATCATGAAGAATCCACATGCATGAAGAAACATATCGATCTTATGGAACATGCACTTCAACAGAAAAACCTTGGAAACTTCATTCCAAAGGGAGTCAAGAAGAAGAAGGAAGAAGATCATGCTCCTAAGAAAGGTAGTCATCATGCTCTTGTTGCAATTAATTCCTCATCTGATTCATGAATTATAGATTTTGGTGCAACCCATCATATGCCAGCGAAAGAGGAATTTTTCTCTTCCTTGAGTCCATGCTCAAGACCCCTTATTCTCATGGGGGATGATACTCCAGTAGCAGTAGCAGGAGAAGGGAGAGTGGAACTCCACAATGGAAGTTTTAATATTTTTTTACATGTTCCAAAGCTTTCTATGAATCTGCTCTCAGTTTATCAAATTGCTCAGAAAGGTAAAAAGGTTGAATTTACATCAGATTCAGTTTCACTAATTGACATACATGACAATTCCATCATTGCAATTGGTGAGGTGGATCACAAGTTAAGGTTGTATAAATTCACTAAGTTTTCTGACGATGACTCCTCTATTCTACTTACACATAACAAGAGTACTTTGCATGCACCTCTAGTGCAACATGCATATACTTTTATTCTTTCATCAGTTTCAGACATCAGAGATGATTCCATACACTCTGATTCTATACATGGAAATAAGAACGTAGTACATCCAGATAAGAAGCCAATGTCGAAGCTTCCGCAGATGCCTAAGAAGGTACATACCACACTTCAGGCAACAAGCAACCTTGCAGGGAATCCATTGGATTCGAGGAGGAATCGATCTCAGCATGAGGAGCCTTCTCATGTATTTTCATCTTCAGAACCTGTGATGCCCATGCATTGCTATATGGTTCAATCTACTGATCCAAAGAACTACAATAGGGTTGTGGGAAATCCATTATGGAAAGCAGCCATGTAGAAGGAGAATGACTCACTCCTATAGAACCAAGCTTGGAATCTAGTTCCACATCCACTAGAAAGGAATATTTTTAGGTGCATATGGGTCCACAGGATCAAGAAGTACAAGGCCCGACAGGTTTCCAAAGGACTTCATCAGATCCATAAATATTTCTACATCTTCACGAAGACTTTCAATGAGTAGAAGTTTCAAACTTTACAGGATCGTCTTGCAGTGAAGAACACAATTGCCTAGCAGCTGTCATTTTCTTCTTTTGATACATTATCTTTTGAGGGGGGCTTTGGTTCCCACATGGTTTTCCCTCTTTCCTCACTTTTATTCGGTGTTCATTAGTTGTATTGTACATGAGTACCTAAAATGGCCTAGTAGTCGGGACTCATTTTTTACTCCATAGTGATGTTCAGGGGGGGTGTTGGAGAAATTTATATTTTTGACACACTAATTCAGTGGGAGTTAACTGACTAGTTCTATTTAGACTTTCTATTTTTACCATCACTAGTATGCATGCATGCATTCCTAAGGAAAGTTAACTTCTTGATTGTTTTTCTTAGTTATGGAATGCTTTGCCCTATATATGACTGTATTTCACTCATTCATTGTATCATATTGATCACGATCTATGTATCAATCATCAACTCATTGGAGTAGTGTGAATATATTTTCTCATTATTCCATATTGAATCTCTCTTCTTTTCCTGATAAGATTTGTTTGTACTTGCTTTAGCTAGACCTCCTATGCAGGTTTCCATGAAACACTGACAAATTATGCATCACAATTTAATCATTGACCACAATTTAATTTAGCGATTGTAACCTCTACTTGGGTCAATACTTACTAAACTCATTTAATCATTAATCACAATCTAAATGGGCAATTCGATATTAATCCAAATATCCATCCAAAGAGCCATCAACTTAATTAACAACATTAACGATTTTATTGTAGAATGCTACCAGTATAACACTTATGAACAATTAAATCTCAACATGTGGTGTATCACAATACTACCTGTCTTATTAATAATGAGAAGGAAACTGCTAACTATTAACATTGCCATATCAATTTAACAAGGAAATTAGCATAGTTGTTACCTAACCATTAATATCGCAAATAACAAGGCAGTTGACATAACTCTTAAGAAATAATTAATAGAGAAATAACAATTCCATTCTCATGACTGTTATCATAATGAGTTATATAGCAATGACAATGCCATTAACGTTTTAATTAACATAACAATTAGTAAACAAATGACAAGGAAATTAAGGTAACAATAACAATCAATATAACAGTGAAAAGGAAATTAATATAACCGTAACAAGACAATTAATATATCATTAACAGTAATTAGGGTGATTTTCAAGGCAACAAAATAGTTGTACCACATCTCAGCAACACGCAGTACACAGTGGTGTCAACTTTTGCCCATTCCCAACACCGCATTCCAATTTAGATGGAAAGACATGGTCAATCAGCAACAAAACATAGACACCAGCTAAGGGAAAAACATTATCACAATTTAAAGGCCAATTCATGGTCATTTATTGCAATTTCAGTCACATTATCAAGGCAAAATTGTGGTCAATTAAGGAAGCAAAACAATCATTAGTTTTAATAGCAAATTCGAGGGCGTGTAAAAACAAATTTAGTCAAGCATTTTAACATCAATTTGTGGGCGTTTACAACAACTCAGTCATTCATTTTAAATAGTAAAAATCATGGGCAATCAATCGATAAATCAGTCGACTTTTCGAAGGGAAAAAACATGGTTGGTAATCCGGAAAAACACAACATTAATTAATTTGCAATTTGTGGGAATTCACAGGAATAAATGCAGCATCAATTAATTTGCAATTCATGGGCATTCATAGGAATCCAATAGTAGTAAGTTTTTAAAGCATAACCCAGCCTTCAACAAGGGAAAAAATTGCCCCAACAGTGAAATGAAATGTAGTCCAGAGAGGGGCAAATTTGCCAGGTAACAAGGTAATTAAAACATAAATTCTCAAGTGCAATACCATCTTCTTCAAGGGGAAAATCGCCCCAAAGGTATAAATGAGATGCAACTAGAGAGGGATGAATAAACCATGGTTTCCCTTCTTCCCTTCCAGGATGCCAATGCCAATGCGTATAGGAAAAAAAAACGTTTTTTGTTTTTCTTACCAGGGTACCAAATGTAAAACACAAATAGAGAAATAACACAAAACATTTATCCAATTCCAGCGTACCAAATATAAAGACACAGAATAAGAAAATTTAAAGGTTTTTTCATTTTCAGGATGCCAACATAAAACACAGATTGAATTTAAATATTTTTACATTCCAGGACACCAATATAAAAATGCAGAAAGGGAAGTGGAATTAAATATGTTAAGCCCTAATATTGTCTCATTACCCCTTAATTGGGGCATATTATATTAGTAATGTTATTTTATTTATGTCAGCTTTAGTCCATTAGTTGTAATTATACCTCCTAATCTCCTATATATACCAAGGAGACATTTTCATTTTGAATCATCTTGTACTTGAACATTTAAGTGGGGTAAAAGGAGGTTCCCCCCTAGAAGAGGCTTATTATTTGAAATTGTCTCTTTTTCAAGGCGTTGAGTACTTTTTCTGAGGATTTTCTATGCTATATTGATATTTGGTTCTTAACATATGGTATCAGAGCTCAAGGTCTTGGGGTTTCGCTGCTACATCTGAGACACTTTGGCATTTTTGGTTGTAACTTGTTTTCTACAATGTTTAAGAAGGAACATATTGGAGGATATTTATTAAAATAGGATCAAGGTATGTTTTGTTCAAAATTGACTCGGAGGCCTTATACTTCGAGTCTGACTGTACAATATAGGGTTACGGAATCATCACGTGAACTGAGTCATTGTGAAATTTTCACTATAAAATATTTACTACGTAGCGTTTGAGACCCTAACCTCGAGGAGGATATTATAGGAAATTAGTAAGGTATACGTGGTAAAAATTTAAATTTTGGATCATCTTAAATTTGTAGATACACCATTGGTAACATGGGAATTATCGACTAGTCCTATTGACTAGTCTCAAAGAAAGTGTTCAAATTAAAACAATCATAACTTCTTCCCTAGAGTATCCAAATTTAGGCTAGACATTGGATAGTGGATAGTATGTAGTATTGTTGGTGTGAGTTTCAGAATTTTGATATCAATTATTTTGTGCGGGGCACTATACAAGTGAGATCTCTGAAGGCCAAAAATCGACAAGTTGTGGGGGAAGTTACCATTAAATTCCACTTGACACATCCAATTTTGATCAAACCCATGGCATTGGAAGAAATGTCGAGAGAAAAACATAAAATAAAGTTTCATACCTAGAAGGGCAAAACTGCAGGAGATACAATGATAAATATTTTCTAGTAGAACCAACTCAAAATAAAGGTTCAAAGTGATACTTGGCCAACACCAACCAAAGGGAACTTCTACACCAAATAAGCCTCGAGAAAATCCTACTTAGACTCTTGATGAAGGTGAAGAAATGTGTAGGGACCTTAAATGAACTACAAAATAGATGGATTCAATGGAAGCTAGGATTGGATACTAAGATGGATTCAATGGAAGATAAGTTGGATACTAAGATAGATGGTTTAAAAGGGAGATCATGGAAGTATTGAAAATTCCGTAATAGACAAGATACCTGAAAGTGAAAATGCATCCCATGAAATTCATGATGAGGACACAGCGAAGGTGAAACAAGAATGGAGAAACTCCAGCTTTGGTTTGGAGACCAACCACATTCCTAACATTGATATGGGAAGTTTGAGTGGAAAGGACCCAATCACATGGATATTTAGGATGGAGCAATTCTTTGATCTCATAATGTTCCACATATACAAAAGGTGAATTACTTCTTTATATTTAGAACCTAATCAATTTGTATGGTATCGATGGATTTGTTCTAAGTAAATCACACATCACTTGGACAATTCTCATGGAAGAAATGATAGCACTATGGATATAGGAGCAATACCTTCTTTAGCCAATTGATAAATCTCAAACAAAAAGTTGGATTATCGAGCACATTAAGAAATTCCAAATATTGAATACAAAGGTAGCGGTATTCGGATGAGCACTTGATTGATGTATTCATAGGAACTTTAAAGGATAACATTCAACATGGGGTTCATGCAGAGCCCAAATCATTGGAGGAAATGCATTTAAGGTGGCAAAAATGTTGAAAGTAAAATATGGCTATGTACTAGAAGGACCAATCCTAGCATCTATATAGAGACAATGCTCCTTCTTCTAAAACACCTCAACCTACAAAGTTTGACACCTCAACAATTGGAGGAAAGAAAAACAAAAGGTTTATGCTTTAATTGTGGCAACAAGTCATTAAAGGGACATAAGTGTGGTGAAAAGAAATTATTCTACATGGAATGTGAAGAGGAAAGAAGAAGAAAGAACAGAACCATCTCAAGATGAAAGCATTGAAGCAATTTCATCACGAAGGTTGACTCCCGATATGGAGTGTAATGCATTGGCTAGAATTAGCACTCTGAAACCCTCAAGATCGAAGGATACATCAAAGAAAAATGTAATAGTCCTAGTTGATTACATGTTACTCATAATTTCATTCACTATAAATTAGCCAAAGAGATCTCAATTGCTTTGTATATCCATTGTTGGAGTTTCAAGTAATGATTGGAATGGAGGAACTATCAATTGCTTCCAGGAAAATACAATAAGACCAATCTTATTGTGGGGGAATATCTCAATGAATATTCCAATGATTTCTATACCCATGGGTGAGATGTAGGATGTTGTGCTAGGAATCAATGGTTACAATCATTATGAACAATGGCTTTTAAGTTTTGAAAAGAACTTTTCCTTAGAATTTTTCATTGGAAGGAAAAGAAATTGAGTTAAGAGGTATCACTTGATTTTGGTAGATGATAAGCTCTAGACATAACAAAATTATTGAAAATGGGCATCAGGTATTGTGCACAACTATGCTCACTAGATGTTCAAACATCTAAGCCATCTATTCCTCAAGATCTACAAAGGATCATTGATAAGCATTCAAATTATTTGAAGATATTCCCAAAGGTCTTCCCACCCTCAAAATCATGATCATGAAAATTCACCTAATTCTTGGGAGTGTTCCTCTAACATTAGGCCATACGGATACCCTTATACCCAGAAGAGTGAAATTGACACATGGTTGAAGAAAGCGTTAAGTAAGCATTGTTAGACCTAGCCAAATTTATTACTCATAGTGGTAATGAATTCCAAGAAAAGATAGCTCATGGCGGTATGTGTCCAAATTATAGAGAGCTCAACAAGTCACTATTAAAGATAAGTTTCCCATTCCATCATTGATAGATTGTTAGATGAATTACATGGAGCAATCTATTTCCACAAGTGTATCTTCGTTCAGGGGTATCATCATATTAGAATGAAGGGGAAGAAGATATCCCAAAACAACGATGAACTCATAGTGGTCATTTGAATTTTTGGTCATGCCTTTTGACCTTACAAATCACCTTCCACATTCAAGGGTTGATGAATTCCATTTTCAATCCTTCAACTGAAAATTCTGTTAGTATTTTTGATATACTAATCTATAGCAAGTCTTGGGAGGTCGTAATGGGCATGCTGACAAGGTGTTACAACTACTAAGGAGCAACAACTATGCAAACCATCCAAATGTTTCTTTGGAGTAAAGGAGGGTAGAGTATTTGGGTCATATTGTATCTCATGAGCGTGTCGAGGTACACCCTAACAATATTAAGGCCATGATGGGGCGTGAATTCCCAAAACATTAAATAATCTTAGAGGATTTTGGGTTGGACAGGTTACTACATAGGGATTTGTTTGGAACTATGGAAGAATATAAACACCTTTGCTCTGTACTAACTAAGAAGGATGCATTTCATGGACTCTAGAGGCAACTAAATATTTTGAACAACTTAAAGGGTGATGTGTAGCTCTGTCCTGACCACTCCAGACTACAAAGCCTTTATTGTGGAATGTGATGCCTCGTGAAATGGAGTTGGTGTTGTCCACGATGTAGAAAAGGAAGGCCCATGGATTTTGAAATTCAGAGCCACTCAAGGGAAACAACTTACACAAACCCATTTAGTAGAAGGAAGCTGATGACAATACTACATGCATTGAAGAAATGGTGTCCCTTACCTAATGGGTAAGGCACTTCAAGGTCAAAAGCAGTCCATGATAGTCTTAAATACTTCTTGGAACAAAGATTATCTTGGAAAAGAACAACAAAATGGGTAAACAAGATATTGGGTTATCATTTTAAAATGCGTTTAAAAGGGAAGCAAAATATTGTGGCGGATGCACTCTCAATAAAGGATGAAGATGTTGGGGGCCTTTCTCGTGCTATCTTGATCATCCAACCCGATTGGATAATAGAGCAAAGGGATGAATGGAAGAATGAAAAGTGTGGACTCTCATTCCAAAGGTTGCAATAGGATTCCAATACATCGAGATACATTTACATGGAAAAATGATTCACTATGGTACAAGATTGCTTATATTTATGTAAGAACTCCCAACTCAAACAAAGGTACTAATGGAATTGCACACCTCGGTGGGAGGGCACTCGAGATTTTGAAAACATGCCATAGGTTCAAGAAGGATTTTTTTTTTTGGGATGGCCTTAAAAGCCCGATGTTCAAGGTTTGTGGTGGAATATTTGGTTTGCCAACAAAATATATGGAAAAAATTAAGACCCAGGGTCTTTACAACCATTATCCATCCCAAGCCATCAGGGAGGAGGTTTCCATGGATTTCATCCGCAGGGGTTACCAAGTCTAAAGGAAAGAGTGTCATCATGGTGATTTGTTGATGGAAATGACCAAGTACACAAACTTTGTGCACTCTCTCATCCCTTCAAAGTTGAAATACGATTTACCACATTCATGGAGAGCAGTTCAAAAGCTACATGGCATCCATATTGTAGTGACAGAGATCCCATCTTCTTTGGACATTTTGGGAAGAATTATTTTCTTGTTTGGGTACTCCAATTGGCTCATAGCTCATCCTATCATCCTCAATCTGATGAAACCGATATAGTGAACAAATATGCGGAAGGATACCTTCATTTCTTTGTCTCGATAAACAAACATAATGGTTCAGAAATGGGTTACCCTTGGAAAAATGGTGGTATAACAATTCCTTTCATCACGCAACAAAAATTACACACCATTTATGGCACTTTATAGATACCACCCTCCTTCCATCCTTCTTCTCTAAAATAAAAATCCTAGGTTCAAGCAGTGGAAGATCCTTCCGATCAACAACAAGTTATCAAATCTTAAAGGACAACGACCAGCAGCTTGAATCATAGGTAACAACGGATCAACATCATTAGTGAAAGAAGTTTAAAGTAGAGTTAGGTATTTTTAAGACTACAAGCATACAAGCAGATGTCCCTAAAGCAAACCAAGAAGGATAATAAATTATCACCAAGTACTATGGGCCTTATAAGGTGTTGCAAAATATTGGTACTATGGCATACAAATTGCGTTGCCTGCATATTCGCTAGGTACACACCCGGTTTTCCATGTTCATGCTTAAAAAAGAAGGTTATAGGCGACAAGATCAAGTTCAAACTATATTGCTAGAACTTGGCGAGGAAGGAAAAATCATGTGGAACTGAAGCCATCATTGACACAAGAATTCACCGGTTGAGGAATAGATCCATTTCGGTATCTCATTAAATGGAAACTACCCAGTGAAGATTCCACTTGGGAAGATGAGTCACTTATACAGAAGCATCCAGAGTAACTCAAACGTTGTGGACAACGCAATACTCCAAGGGGAGGGCATGTTGGCCCTAATATTGGCTCCATACCCCTTAGTGGGGCATATTATATTAGTAATGTTATTTTATTTATGGAAACTGGGCCATTGGTTGTAATTATACCTCGTAGTCTCCTAGCTTTAGGCCATTAGTTGTAATTATACCTCGTAGTCTCCTATATATACCAAGGAGACATTTTCATTTTGAATCATCTTGTACTTGAACATTTAAGTGGGGTAAAAGGAGGTTGCCCCCTCGAAGAGGCTTATTATCTCTTTTTCAAGGAGTTGAGTACTTTTTCTAAGGATTTTATATGCTATATTGATATTTGGTTCTTAACATTTTAAAGGTTTTTTCATTTTCAGGATGCCGACATAAAACACAGATTGAATTTAAATATTTTTACATTCTAGGACACCAATATAAAAATGTAGAAAGGGAAGCAGAATCCTTTTTGCATTGCTAGGATACCAAACAACGCCAATTTACAATTTATCCAAGAAAAAAATGAAGGGTTAAAATAGATCCATCAAATATAAAAACGGGGTAAAAACGATATAACGACGACATAAAAAAAAGTTGAGGATGAAGAAAAACTTCGCCAACAATCAAATTGGCAGAGTTAGATAATCGCATTAAGGCGCAACGCAAACCATCAGCCAAGGATAACCATGAGGGGTAGACGGCTGATAGGAATGTCCTTCGCTCATCATCCTCACACAAAAAAGAAGGGAATTGAGATCCATAGGTTTATTAACATCGAAGTGACGACCGTAGATCGGGCTCCTGGCCGACTGCTCAGGCGAGGACTGATGAGCTAGGGATGAAAGGAAAACAACCACAATCATCGCAATCGAACACCAAAGGGTGGTCAAGACATGCAAGAATTTGAAGGCCAAGGGAGTCAATCAAACATCGTGCTCCAAGGGTGCCACATATGTTTCCCTTGCGCGATGTGCCCTTCAAGATGCACACTACTACATATTGAAAAATAAGCGACGTCCACTTGCGACGAAAGTACTCTTTTGTCGCAGCATGCAAGAGATTTTTTTTTTTTTTTTCTAAATCTAGCCCGTGTTTGTCACAATATCGATTTGTACAGTTTGACTGAATTATAATGGTCAATGTTCGTTGCATAATCCACAACCTTAGATGGTCCGTCGCATCAGCGACGGATGTTGACCATAATAA
Source organism: Picea sitchensis (assembly GCA_010110895.2). NCBI lineage: Eukaryota > Viridiplantae > Streptophyta > Pinopsida > Pinales > Pinaceae > Picea > Picea sitchensis. The sequence continues at coordinate 61,208 of SNQJ01S0053742.1, forward strand.
TTTAGTCAAACTTTACCATTGAAAATGACCTAAAATAAATAGGTGGAAAAAAAAAGTATTTTTAGGTCACTATCGTCGCAATGGTGATGATAGTGACCTAAAATTGACCTATAAATATTTGACAATTTAAAGATGTTGCGACAATCTTGCTATAACAATGACGGTTTTGAAAGGCTATTTTTGTGCGGAAAAATGTCACAGAATGTTGTTAGAGGTGGAGAAAAAAGTAAAGCTGGTGAAAAGGGTGATGGTAGATGTTATTTCCCTTGTAAAAAATGTTTCCTTAGACATCTCTTAAGAATTTTAATAGCAACAGC
>SNQJ01S0053743.1:13135-45881 GCA_010110895.2 Picea sitchensis
CAAACAAAACAAAGAAACAAATAAAAAACTGGGAAAACAAAGCAATGGATCAATTCTCAGAAAGAACTATCAAGGAAGAAATCCCAGATAAAAACACAACTAAAATATCAATATGGAAAAGACAGGATTATCTAGAGCCTCCATGAAAACCTAGCTTGAAACCCTAGCTCAAAGGAGAAATGAAAAATCAAAGGGAAAATGTGAAAAATGAATAATAATGGAAGAAACATAGAGTTTTTGCTCCCCTTTAAATTTTTTAATTTCCTTGTCTTATTTAATTCATGGGAATTGGGAGGAGGTGGCATAAAGGCTACATTAAAGAGCCCACCTAAATAGGGTTTAAGTTAAGCTAGGTAGATGTTTTATATGAAATATTAGTTAGATTTATTTTTTTTCAATTGCTTAAAATAGGTTTAATTTGAAATGCAACGTTATGTTATTATTGTGTACACACACACCTCTAATTTCTTGGAATTGGTGAAGTACAATTTAAGACCTACAAGAAAAGGCATGCTTGATTTTCCAAGGAAGGTGTCGAGGGGTTCATACTTTTTTGAAGAGAAAATACCAAAATCCAATCAAAGGGGAAGGAACTATTTCATTTCTATGTCCCAAAAATAAGCATTCTCATAAGTTGAGTGTGGGAAACAACTATCCTTAATTGGGGTTTTTAGATCAAATGCCAATTGTGAGGGTTTCAAATGATATTTTTGACCCTCAATTGTAGAGGGATGGACAACCCCTCAAATAAGTTGGTTGTAAATATATTAGTTGATAATAACAAACCTTCTATTATTCTACTGCAAGAGACATTGGCATATGAAGAGAAAATCACTCAAGAACTCTCTAAAATGCTTGGGAATTGTGACTTTTGTTTGATTGATTTCATTGGAAGATTGGGTGGGAATGTGACTGGATGGAATGAATGTTCCTTCACTCTCACAAATTTTTGTGCCTTTCTTACAATACTAGGGACTAGGGACCTATTTTTTCTCTTTGGGATCAGGGAAATATATCATAATGTTGAATGTTTATGGTCCTTATATGGACATGATAGACTATTGGGATAGATTTTTCAAAATGGACTAGTTGTGATAGTGGGGGACATGGATTTCACCTTAGGAGCATCAAATTTTTGGGTCATGTATACTCAATTGGATCCTCTCTCTAGATATTTTATTAGAAAATTGGAAGAAATCAGTCTTTTGGATATTGAACCATCCAAGTTACTCCGACTTGTAGTAACAAGAGAGTTGGGGAAGCCAGAATTGCTAAGAGACATGTTATTAATTTATGAATCATTCCTAAATGAATTCAATCATATCAAACAATGGGTCACTACTAGAGGGAACTTCAACCATAGTTTTGTGGTGTTAGAAGTGGCTCCTGCAACAGAAACCCACTAGTCCCTTTTAACTAAATCCAAAGTGGATGAAGATGGATAATTTTGTGGTGAAAATCAAAGTACTTTGAATTTTTTTTAATGGTAATTTAAGAGAATATGATCCACTTAAATTTCAACAAAATTTAAAAGAGGAAAAAAAGGTAACTTCTAATTTAGTAAGCCTACAAAAATATGAAAGATGATAGGGTTCTTAGAGAAGTACATGAATCCTTGGAGGTGCTCTATAATTTGGAAGGTTTTGGATTTATGAATGAGAAACAAAAAAATTAAGTAAAGGTACTAGAAGATAAAAGGAGGCACATTCTTTTGGAAAAAGAAAAATAATGAAGACTCAAGATCATGGAATTATGGTTACGAGTTGATGTTGAGAATAAAAAATCGTTTCATAGGTATGCCAAGTATAGAATAAATATAAAATTTATTTGGAAAATTGATATGGTAGATGGTACCTATCTAGTCTATGATAGTAGAAGTGATATCAACTTTTAAATGAAGACATGTGTGCTATGATAGCAGAAGTAATTAAGTTGTCAAACTCCTTTCTTAGTTTTGTCAATGAGAAGGATAATTAGGCCCTAATAAAGGAGGTTGGGGAAGAATAAATGTATCAAACTGTGCAAATATTTCAAAAGGAAAAAATTCATGGGACTGATGGACTACCTTTGGAATTCTTCTTGTGTGGTTATGATTTTATAGAGGAATATTTACAAAGACTAGTGGAAACAAAAAGAACTCAAGGAAAAATGTTGGGAGCCTTCAATACAACATTCCTAGCATTGATTCCAAAAGAAGATAATCCTACAACCTTTTAAAAGTTTAGACCCATATTAGTATGAAATTTCATATACAAATTCATCTCAAAGATAATTGCTAGGAGATTGAAAAGTATTCTCTGAAATCAAATATCTAGAGAAAAAATTGGGTTCTTAGAGGGAAGAAAAATTCATGAGGAAGTTGGGATTGCCCAAGAATTCTTACATTTAATAAAATTTGGAAACCAAATATGGATGGTGATGAAAGTGGACCTATACAAAGTTTATGATATGGTAAGTTGGATTTACATTAGATGGATTCTAATTCATTTAAGTTTTTTCCATCAATTTGTTATCTGGATAATGAGTTGTATTTCCTCAATATATTTTGTTGTATTATTAAATTGAGAAGCAACCCCTTTCTTCAGATTATGGAGGGATATTAGAAAAGGATGTCCCCTATCCCCCCTTATATTTCTATTAATAGATGAAGGCTTAAATAATCTACTTAATAAAGTAGAAGGAAATGGTAGAATAAAAGGGGTATTGTAAGACCTAGGGAAAAAAGGATAAGCATGTGCCCCATCGTGCACTTGGACATAATGAAAGTTCATAACAGATGGGAGAAGAGGGCACCCAAACTAGCCAATAAATGAAGGAAATATATATTGGGCGATCTCAGTTAATGATAGGTCAAGGAATGACTCAGGTGCCCTAAACGAAAAATGATGAGTCATATAAGAGGAAGTGGGCATGCTTGGGTGAGTCAGTCGAATCACCCAAGGGACACACACCCCTTACGCAATCCATCCCAAACAAAATGTGGAAAAGCTCCCAAAATAGACATGTCAGCTCCAAGAAAGGGTGTGCACCATCTTAGGATGGGAGCCTATAAGGAACGATGGAGAAGAGCACTTGGAGGGAGGCAAGTCGAGAGTTAAGAGACAATTTTAGAACCACAGAGGGGGAAAAACAAGTTGAGAAGAGAGCCACAGGGCCAAAGATATGAAGCATGAATGAGACAATTTCATTCAAAATTCTGATTGAATCAACAAAGGAAGGGTGTCGGGTGACTCTCCAAAGCTGAGTGTTTGTGTTTTCAAACATGTTCTTATGTAAAATGAATGGAATATCCCTTTTAAACTTTCTTTTTGTGACACGAGTTAGAGGCTCGACACACTGTTGCTCTTGTGAATATAAAATTTGGGTTTCAGGCCAGTTTGGTTGCCCACTTGCACATTTTGTTTTACTGTGTATGGATGTTCTCTTTACTTGTTGGAATGTTCTAAGTAATAACATGCACACATAACTTAAGTAATAAATTATATGAAGCGAAGGAATATTTTGGGCCGAGTATACCGATGCTTCTTCGTCGCCGAGTCGAAAAGCATAAGTGTCACGCATTGTTGAGGATGTTGTACATAGTAATCCAACTGAGATCTGTAGTGGTGTGATAGGTGGTATTAGAGCACAACAAAAATATAGAGTTGGTTGGTTTTCAAGAAAGCTCCACCATGGCGAGCTAAGAGAATCTTGACCTAGCAAGGATGAAGTTGTTTCAAGGTTTTTTGTTCTACACAGGTCTGCGAAAGGGAAAAATATGGACGGATGATGACGACAAACCGTAGAAGGTTATGGACAGTCCAAGGGAGGATGGACTAGGAACTTTCCCACAACCTGAAAAGAAGTCGAATGGTGTTTCCTTAGATATGGGATAAGATGGATAGAAGAACACGAAGTTTAGCAGAAGTTATGGACATAAGGGACCGTTGAGTCACGAAGGTTGTTGTTGTTTCTTCGATGAGACACATGAGGCATGGAAATGTTCTTTGGGAAGAAAACAAATCGGTGAGTTGGATGGCCAAGGAAAGAGAATGCATCAATTGGGCTTCATTGACATGATCATCAATGATAGAGCAGTTCAAGCACTTATTGACACAGGAGCTTCGCACAATTTTCTGCGAGAAAAATTGGCTAAGGGGTTTGGGCTCAAAATAAGAGTGAGTAAGACATAAGTGAAATAGGTGAATTCTAAGGAAAATAAGGATACGAGAGTTGCCTCATTGTTCCATGTACAATTAGACGATTGGAAAGGATGTGCAAACTTTACAATTTTTCCAATGGAAGACTTTGAAGTCATTTTGGGACAAGAATTCCTTAGAAGGAACATAGTTGTTCTGGTGCCATGTTTAGACAAGATGGTTATAGTGAGTGAATGAAATACATGGGTTGTGTGCAAAACCGCACAAAATCCTAAGGGTGTATTTCATATTGTCTATGTGTTGAGCATGAAGAGAGAAGTAAGATGATCCAGTTCGTAGGTTTATGTTGTAGTTATTAGAGAGATTGAGGAAGAAGATGGAGTGGGGACACCTATTCCACCAAAACTCACCAAGTTTTTGGATAAGTCACTAGTACATTGGGCCCATTATATGACAATTTAACGATGCATGTTCATCGCCACAATGTCACAAGTACGACGAAGGAAATAATTATTTTTTGTTGCGTCACCTTCATCGCAATTACAACATTCAAGCATGTATCGCAATACCGATGAACCTATGTGTCATAAGATCGACTAAGGTGCCCCAATTAGTTCATCCCAAACTCATCACATTGTCTTCAGACAAGTGATGGATTTCCATCGTAAGATAGACACATTATTGACGAATTTTCCTTGGTAATTCATCACAATCACATCACTTGGTCGTCACTAATACGTCAGAAGAGCGATGTTTTACTGTTTTGCAAGAGACTAATTAACGATGAATGTTTCATGGTACTTCATCTCCAGGACATTGGTCAAGCGACGAAAAATGACAAACCTTTTGTCGCGATATTGACAAGTTACCGACGAGAAGGTTGTATACTCAACGTTTCTAACTGAGGAGGAAAAATCCATGTTAGTCGAACCATCGACGAACTGGGTTGTTGATGGTATGACAACTGTCTATAATTTATAAAAATATACATATATGTCCGAAAAAAGGCATGTAGGATCATTGATACTAGTAATGATGAGTCATAAATGTGGTCATAAGATTATATGCCTAATTACTGCCATTTGTATACATGATATACCTTTTATTCTTATTCCATATTAATTAGGTTGATGTTATCCCATGCATAGAGAAAATGTGTATATACTAGTAATGATAGTACTAATACAATGGGTAAGCTGACTATTATTGATTAGCCTTGTTCTAGTACTAGACTGAGATTCACGGATGAACCTATGGTGATAGAAGGGAATAGATAGCATGAATACTACACAAGGAGTATAGGTAGGGATATCCATATAGATACAAGACACTTAGTATTAGTAATCAACCTGTCATAGTAATCACTCCATACTCTGATTAGTATGGTGCTAATCCCATTGTTACATAGGATTCAAGCACACTTATTTCCCTAATATAAGTAAAGCTATGGCATGCGTATCAACCAATATCATCTTAAGACCAATCAATCTTTTTTCCATAATGAGTGGTAACTAGTAATACCCTATTAAATACAAGAGATATCATCTACTTGAGATCGATCAGTTCCATAATGAAGCTTAGTGAATTAGCTTACCTTATCAGATTGAATATGCTTCTAAAGATAATCTCACATATCCTCGTACTAACATAATGTGCAAAAACCATTATCTTTACCTAACTTCTTAGTGTAAGATAAACACATAGCCTTGAACTCACTACTTATGGTGGTACATTACTCATATTGATGCAATAGCTTGATTACAGATAATTTTTAGCTATGAGCTTGCAGGAACTAGTAGCTTTAATTTTTCCATGACCAATCATATTGAAAGAGGCATATACCATTATCTATAGTAAGGGAAATCAAAGCTCTATACTAGCAATAAATATGGAAACATAATGAGCTTTGTTGAATAGAACTACTATGATTTCACTATTATAACAGTGACATAATGTTACTAGTGTTGTAAATATTACAAATCTCAGTACTAATCCCATAGTATGACCTAATAACTTAATGTTAATACGAACAATGAGTTGTAGTTACTATACACTTTCACCATGGTTAAACAAGTTCATAAAAGGAATCACCTAATATGTGAGATTACAATGGTGTTCACTAATTACACTATACTTATACTAGTTATAGCTTACAAGATAGGTGATCATACATTATGAATATTACTATAGATTACAATAAAGGATTGCATTGTGTACAATCTTGTACTAATGGTGATAATTAACCTTATGGTACTCGTGTTCAATACTAGTTGATAAGGGTCACTTACTTGTTACATACTTTACATATCTAAACAAACAGAGATACAACAACTCTAAGTTGATTACAGATTACTGTTGCACTGGTACTAGTACTCTTCTATTACGAGATCATGTGTTGCATTTATTCCATAACATGAACACAAGTAAGCAATGCTTAAGGATTCAACAAGTATGAATAAGTGTTACTTTACCATTACTATGATTGCTATAACCGATCTTTAACTCCATCTTATATAAGGTCTATAAGTATTACTAAGATAAAGGAGATCAAGCTTGTATACCATCATTATTACTAATAATTTTGATAGGACATGGTACTTAAGCTCTCTACAGGTTATTGATCATCATAAATCTATTTTCCTTATTCCTCTAACATGTAATTATGCATATGTCACCTCTTCATTATCTATGGTATTGTCTTACTTGTTATATTGGCTTTGAACATACGTAATATACCTAATTTGTTATGCTTATCAAGTATGATACTAAGATTCCTACCGCATGCTTAGTAATTCACTAATGAGGCACTACAATTTCAAGCATTCTTTATATTTCCCTACAATTCAAGCTATAGAACGTTACATGTAGAAATGTAAAACCTTCTCCTTACAATGGGCATTTTGAGAGACTAAGACTATCAGGTTATGGGAACTTCTACTGTAATTTGCAAGGATGTTATTTATTCATCAATTCCTATGCAAGAAGAGGACATAAACCATGCATTATTATCATTAGTACTGCTTACTGCAAAAGAACCTATGGCATGTAACCAAGGGAACACTAAAAATAGTCACCTTTGGTAGGTAAATGCAGGGCAAACTTGTTCAAAATGTGAGCACTGTGCACTGCAAAATAGACTAACACAACAATAGTACTACTTACCATACTATTCCAAAGAATGCAATGGAAAATAGAGGTGGGAATGTAAAACACTAAAAATAATAATACCCTCAACTAAATTACATCAAAATAAGAAGTAAATCACTTCCAAACCAACTAAATAGAATCCGAATTACATATTCATTTCATAAAATGAATACGTGGATGAGGTTCTAGGTTAAATAACAACAACCCATTAACATGCCCACAAGAAATTTATTAGACTTTGTAAGATGATTTATCATATATCCATGGGAAATCATAGGATTCCAATGACCAATTCTAATTATTAATCTCCCTGATGCACTTTGGCATATTCCTATGTGACTTTTGAACATAAATTAATACCCAATTCATATTTCAAGAATACCAATATCTTGCCTCAAAAATCCCATTCCATTTTGTTCTCTACCATTAATAATATATGTAGGGTAGCTCCAGGAGGCCTCACTTGCCACATATTTTCTACTTGGGGTTTAATCTCTTAAATTTCTCATGATATGCTCATCCACATTTTTTTTTATTTTTTTATAAATTGATAATAATCTATATCTTTGCTAACTTGCAGCATTGCAATTGCTTGAATTGTGAAAATGTTCCCACATTCCTTCCTTCAAGAATGCCTTCCACAAAAAGGATTACAATTCCATCACCAACACTAAATCCAAATTTCTTGTCCATTGTAAACCATAGGCACTAAATAGACAAGAAACTTGACAAGATGGGAAATGGAAAAATGGACTAAATAAAATCAGTTCCCCCAACCACTAAAAACTAGAAACAAACATATGAACTGAAACCAACAAACCTTAGTAAAAGAAACCAAAAGCTAAGAGATCTTGAAACCATAACCAAAAGAAGAGAACCAAGCATTGAAAGATTAGATATCTTAGACACCAAGCCCTAGGATATTCAACAGTGTTGGAAGGACCACATGTAGAAATGAAATGATGAGGTCCAATGGGGTGTTTAGAGAGCCCCCCCACAAACTTCTGCAAAAAGGGAATTTTCCTAACTGCTAAAATAAAAATGGAAGCTATTTCTATTTCATAGGATTGGTTTTAGGTAATTCAACTTCTCATTAGTTCCTTAACATTATTCTCAATAAACAGTTGGAATGAGATACACTTACCCCCTTTATCTTTTCATTATTGTGGATTTTTCTTTTGGGGGAATCACCCTATGCTACAATGATGTCCTATACATTTGTTCAATCGTAATATGGGATGATATATCTATACTCTTGGTTATTTCTATTTTCTCTCTCATGATTTTTCTTTGTCAATGGGAGCTTTAACATATTTCCATAGTGAGAAATATTTAGATGCCTTTCATTGTCTCACGATCCCAGTTATCCAAAATTCCCTCATTCGCTTTCGATATTTTTCTATGGTTTAAGTGTTCAATGTTGGAGGTTATGGGATGAATTGGGTTCTACTTTAGGTTTCCAACAAAACCTTGCAAACCATCAACCCTTTTGAAGACCAGAAGGAAACAATGTGCACATAGTGCACAATGTAGTCTCACCCGAGGTAGATTATGGGTCATTGCAGGACCCAAATGTATGGAATATTGGAAGGGAGACTTCTATGGGGATGAAGGAAATTCTTTATACCTAAAAAAATATTAGATATATTATTCTATTACATCAGTGCATCATTATATATCATATCTACCAATCAGTAATCAGATACATTCATTAGAGTTATGTTAGCACTCTATAAATTTGTTTTGGCTAAGAAAACAAATGAAAAAGGTAACCCACAAACCACTTTGGAGCTAGGTACTAGCTTACTCATCCTAGAGAGGGCTCTCTCATGGAACTTGGTCTCTAACAGATAATTTTTCTTTAACAAGTCAATGGCTAGGCTTTGTTGCTTTGAAAGGGTTTTTTATGATTTCGCTGGCAAGAAAGGGAGGGATACTTAGGGCTATGGATTCAAACTTCTGAAAACAAATGAAAGCACTGAATGGTAGGTAGAAATATCTAGAGGATAAAGGATAAATGAGGTAATGACTCTAAGTTATAAATTGAAATTTGCAGGGTGTAAGAAGAAAGGAGACCAGATCACTGCACCAGAGCATCAAATAAGATGAATTCTGACCTAGTTAGGAAGAACTTAACACAGTTTAAATTGCTTAAGTCGAGAGCATCACAAGATGAATTCTGGACCTTTAAATATCCAATTTAAACATGAGACATTGAAAATAAAATCAAGAACACAAGAAATACATACAAAGAAAGAAGACGAATATCATACCACCACCATTAGAATATTTTCATAGAAAGTTCAGGACATTTGCATGTGCATTCCATTCAGATTCATAAATTTACATTCAGGTTCCAAATAGCTATATTTCGTTCTCTTTCACTTCTGCCAACCACCCATACATTCAAGAATTCTAACATTTCTACAAACTCAGTTCCTTCGGTTTCAAAATGATTACAATAAAATTGGAAAGACAACTTTTCGTTTTGAAACCTATTAAAATAGAAAATAAATCATTTCAGTTTGAAACCGATTACAAAATATGAAAGAATTGTTTCGGTTTGAAACTGATTACGAAAATAGGAAAGAAATCGTTCACAAAATCCTAGGTTTGGCTCTTTCGATAGTTCATTCCTTTTCTTCTCCCTTTAACTCTGCTTGAACCTTTCATATGATTTGTTTTCCTTTATTTACATTTGGACATCATCTACTAGGCCCTGGAAAACTGCATTTTATCTTACCCAGCTGGACTATTTCCTTCCACTACAAATCGAAAGGAATGTCGTAATCCTTCATCTCCTTTATTAGGAATCTCTAAGTCAATGCAAGAAGCATATGACATGACTAACAGTCCAAGCTTGACTGTTTTGAACTGATTCATAATCTCAAAGTCGATAATCAGTTGGTCAACTAAAGTATCTCCTTTCAAAATCTCCTCCATGGTTTCAAACTTAGAATGATACATTCTAGATTGAGTCAAATGAGTATTGTATTCTTCCTGGTCATACAATTTTCCCCTTCCATCCCAAAATGGTGGAAGACATTTGATAAACAATTCTTCAAATAAATCTTTAAACTCCTGTACACTCTGCTCAATCTTTGTTGCTTTAGTTTGAACCGATTTCAAAAGGTTATGTTTGGGGATAACCCTCCTGACCCAACTAATCAATGTAGTTATGTCCTTAACTCTAATGGTTTGAAGGTCTGCAGTAGGAACATAGTTGAGTAAATTTATGGCGTTTTGGGCCCATTCTGATGGCTTTTTGGCTAAGGTTACATTCACAAAAGTACACTTATGTATGGATGTAATGGCTATGTTGTCTTTATCCTTAATGAAATTCAAATATGATCTGAATTTGGAATCTTCAGCAGGTATAGAGTCCCAAATGATTTTCTTTCCCCCCTATAAAAAACCTTTGCCTCTTAACCTCACTTTCAATTTATTTATTCTCTCTTGCAAGACTACATTTGCCTTTTGAAATTGAGCTATCCTTTCATCTTTTGCATGCATCTCTTGCTTCAATTTATCTATGCTTTCCTTCAGTCCTTTGATTTCTCCTTCCTTCAAGATAACTTGTGACATAGCATGAACAATTTATTCAGTATTTGATCCAATTTCTGCAGTAGGAGCTGAAACCATAGACTTTTTTAGCAATTCTGTCTTTTCCTGTGACCATTTCACCTTTTCTTGTTCCAACTACAACACCTTAGCTTTGTAATCTAGTGTCTCTTGACGAAGTGTTGTCTTTTATTGTTCCAGAACTACCATTTCTGTTATTTATGTTCGAAAACATAGGTATTCCAACATAGGACGAACACCTTCAGTAACCACTCACACAACTAGATCAAAGTTCAACACACCGATGTTTTGACGTGGTAAAACCCCTATGGGGAAACATCCATGGCCCCAACTAATGAGACCACTTGGAGCAATTTATTATTGCAAAAGAAAAATATTACAGAGATATTTTACAAGAGAGTTTCTCATAATCAATCATCGGTAAATGATCACCCATGCTCTTTAAATAGAGATCATGGACCAATCAGGTGTTAAGACAAATATTAATGGTCGTTAAGATCGATGATAGTATGAACTAGCGAGTCACTCTATGTCGAGAACATATCGTGACCATCAGATTTCCTAACTACAAATGCATACTAAATAAACATACTTTTGCCTAATGACACATTAGACCAAGTAGATCTTAACTAACTCATAAGTGTCTAAATATCATAACATCCCCCCTTAAGAACAACTTGGGATAAGATTGAAGGATTTACAATGTTGACACAATAGAAGAAGGAAGGAGGCATTAGAGCCTATCCTCCCTTAATGAAAACTTATTGAACTCCTAACATAGATTGAAGTTTGGAAAATTTTTCTTATGTAAGAGACTTTGTGAAAATGTCTTCAACTTGATCTTCAGTAGGGAAAAAGAGCACTTCAATAATTTGATCATGAATGAGATTTATGATGAAGTGTATGTGTAGCTTGATGTGTTTTCTACACTGATGTTGAACTGGGTCTTTGGCGAGCTTGATGGAACTCTGATTGTTCCACCAAAGGCTGGTCATATGTTGTTGTTAGAATCCAAAATTTGAAAGGATCTTTTGAAGCCACAAGGCTTCCTGACTGGAATTTACTGTTTCTTGGTACTCTTCTTCTTTTGAAGAAAGTGCAATAGCATGTTGCTTCTTACAAGACCAAGTGACAGGTCCTGAACTAAGGATGAAAACATAACCTGTAGTAGACTTCCAATCATCATTGTTGCTGGCCCAATCTGAATCAGTAAACCAACCAATAAAGGAGTCCCCCTTGAATTGTAATGTATCCCAAACTGAACTGTACCACAAACATAACGATGTATCCTTTTAGCTTCTTTCCAATGGATTTCATGGGGTGTTTGCATATTATGGGAAACAAGACCAACATCAAAGGAAAGATCAGGATGGGTATGATTCAAGTATAAGAGGCTACCAACTAACTGATGGTACATGGTGGCATCAACTTCAGGAGAAGTACAGGTGGAAGTAAGCTTGAATCCAGACTGGAAGGGAGAAGGGGCTAGTTTACAATCATCCATGTGAAAGCGATGAAGAAGTTCACAAGCATACTTAGACTGGGAAAGAAAAATTCCTTCATTGGTTTGAAAAACTTGGAGGCCAAAGCGATAGCACAAAAATGCTAAGTCTGTCATTTCAAATTTCTTCTTAAGGTTGGTTTTCACATGGTTTAAAAGTTTTTAGTCAATACCAGTAAGGATAAGGTCATCAACATAAAGGAAAAGGATTATGAGATGGATTCCTACTTTCTTGGTATATACATTAGGATCAGAATGACATCTAGAGAATCTGGTGTCAATAATAAAGTTGTCCATTTTGGCATACCAAGCTCGGGGATCTTGCTTAAGACCATAAAGATATTTCTTAAGGTGACAAACAAGGCTAGATTCATTTTGGACATATCCAAGAGGTTGTTCCATGCATATTTGTTCTTGCAAATATACATGCAAGAAGGAATATTTAACATCCATCTGATGGACCTCCCATTTATGTGAGGAAACAAGGGCAAGAACAAGGTGGATGGAATTCATTTTGGCTACAAGGGAAAATGTTTCATTATAGTCAATTCCTTCNTTCTATAGACCCATTTACATATGACAAGTTTTCTTCCTTTTGGAAGAGGTACAATATCCCAAGTATCGTTTTCCATTAAAGAACGAAACTCTTCATTCATTGTTGTAATCCAATCTGGATGACCCGAAGCTTCTGCAAATGTTTCTGGATCATGAGTCTTTGAAACTTGAGCCGAAAGAGAGGAGTCTCACTAGAACTGTGAACGTGTTCGACGCTGATATGAAGGATCACCAACAACACCACCAACTGCTTCTCGTGTTGAACGGACCCATCTAGGAAGCAGTGGAACTGGCGTTGGTTCAGGTTCAAAGGACTCATTTGGAGGAAGGTGAGCAGGCGGAGGTGGATTTTCATCCTCACTTTCATCATATGAAGAAGAAACTAGAGTAGGAATAGAATAAGGCACAAACACCGAAGATGGCTTGCAGGTTGAAGAAGGCACAATCACCGAATTAGGCTCGCATGCCAAGATATTTTCATCAAATTTAACATCTCTTCTAATAATAATTTCATTACAATGTAGTTGAAGAAGTCTATAACCTTTGACATCTTCAGAATAACCAACAAATATACACTTCTCACTTTTAGGATGCGATGCTTTCCTTTTCTCATCAAGAATGTGAGTCCATGCTATACTTCCAAATACACAGAAGTGACTTACATCTGGTTTAATTTTAGTCCAAGTTTCTTCTAGTGCTATATTTTTAAGAGCCTTTGTGGGAGTGTGATTGACTATGTAATTTGCATAGTTGATTGGTTCAACCCAATACTTTAGACTTAATTCCTTAGATTGGATCATACAATTAGCCATTTCTTTTAATGTGTGGTTCTTTCTCTCAACAACACCATTTTGTTGTGGTGTATATGGAACAATGTGTTGCATTTGGATGCCCTGTGTAGTGAAGTAACTTGTAAAATTATTATTCACATATTCACCTCCATTATCTTTTCTTAACTTTTGAATTTGATGTCCAAATTACTTTTCTACAAGGGCCTTGTAGGCCAAAAACTTGTCAAAAACTTCACTCTTAAGTAAACCCAAGTACGTCTGGAAAAATCATCAATGAAAGTTAAGAAATACTTGCACCCAGAAAAAGAAGGAGAAGAAAGTGGACCACACAAATCACTGTGAACAAGATGCAAAGGGCCCGAGTTGTGCCAAGAAGCATGTTTGTCAAAACTGTCCCGATGATGTTTGCCGAGAACAAAACCGACACAAACACCATCTCTGCATGAAACAAGAGGAAGACCAGTCACCATATGTTGATTACATAGTTGCTACAATGAGAGATAGTTTAGATGACCAAACCGCTTATGCCAAAGTTTGCTCAAGTCACCACTATGAGCAACAAAAACTGATGAAAAATATGATGAACCAAAGTTGTCAAACTTACACAACGTGGTAATATCATTAGAAATTCTAGTTGCAAGAACATGCATAGGATCTTTTAGATCCTTGATTACAACTTGGTGAGGTGAAAACTCTACGGTTTTACCTTCACTTGAATGAGTGATTTGATATACTGATAGAAGGCTACAAGAAAGACTTGGAAAACATAATACATCATTAAAATGACCATTATCTACTTGAACTGTTCTAGATCCAACAACACTAAGATATCTATCATCACCAACAAATATTTTCTTGGTGTTACATTCATTTATAGAAGAAAATATGTCTGTATCCTTAGTCATATGATAAGATGCTCCAGAATCAATAAGACACTCATCAAAATAAGAAGTAGAAGTTGTATTGAAGGAGAAACTAGAAGCAGAAAGTGCATGTCCATGAGAACAAGAAGAAGAAGTAGAATCAATATTGATGTTGTGTTTCTTCATTGCTGGTTCTAAAGTTGCCATCTTCTTGAAACATTTGGACTCATCATGACCATATTTATCACAAAGGTTGCAATGTCTGTCAGTCTTCTTATTTTTATATTTTTCTCCTTTGTCACCATTAGGAGCTGAAGTTGTCTGAGCAGGTTTGGGACCCTTATGTTGCTTGTTGTTGTAGCGAGGATGTTGCTTCTTGAGATACTTGGGTTTATCTTTCTGTTGGGCAACTAAGGCTTTGTTGGAGGTACCTACAGTGCTAATCACTCCAAGTTGTATAAGATTATCTTCCTCTCTAATCAAAGCAGCACAAAAGGACTCAAGAGTGGGTTTTTGATAAGATTTCCCTAGAGCCTCTCTCATGGCATAAAAGGTAGATAAAAACACAGAATATGCACTACCTATGTTAGAAAGAATAAGATAGATTCAACGCTCTTCCTCCATTTTTATCTCACATTCGTCACATAAAATTAGGAGTGTTTTAAATTTAGATAGATGGTCTCCAAGGAAATAAAAATCACTTGGACTTAAGGTCAATACTTTATTTTCTAACTGTTGTGCTCAAATAATATTGAGTTTACCAAACACAAATTCAATCTTTTCCCAAGCTTCTTTGGGGTCATCAATTTCTTTAAGGTGGAACCTTAAATCAGGAGAGATGGACATTCTGATTATTCCACGTGTTTTGTCACTCCTATTAGCCCATTTTACTTTCTTATCATCATTAGTGGGTGTTTTTTCGTCTCCCAAGGTAATCCGGTACAAGCCTTTACTTCTTAATAAATCTTCCATATGAGATTTCCATTGGAAGTAGTTGGTGCTAGTAAGCAAAAGATTTATGGAAGAAGCCATATTAAATATGTAGATAATATGGATTTAAAAAATGAAACTGATTTTATGGATGGAAAGATCTCGAAAAGTTAGGCGGTTTTAAAAAAATGACACTGAAAACGGACTTCAGATGTGAGAGTTATGCCATTTAAAAAAAAGGAATAAACGGTAACCAAAGGACCACGTGGTGGTGTAAGTTGCTTTATGAAGTGACCCACTTTTATAAAGAAAAATGGGGATCACTTTTACAATGAAGTTACTTCATGCAAAATAAATAACTCTAAAATAAAATATTAAAACTACTTATAGTGATTCATTTTTATACTTGAAGTGAAATACACTTTACAATTTTAGCATGAACTTTTTCAAAAAAAAGTAACAAAAGAGAGACTTGAACTCAAGACCTCTTACTTAATAAGGAAAATTTTAACCAAATGGTCTATCAGAACATATTGTATTTTCGTTGTTATTGTTTTTTTTTAAGATGTCCTTGGAAAGCGTGCTAAAAAAAAACTCTTTTCACACAAGATTTTTTTTTGCTTCTCGATGACAACAAGGCTTAGATATCGGTTAACTTACCTGGAAGATGCACCTTTTCCTATCTATTTTTGATTTGTTSAGATCACACAAGGCACAGGGAAAAGAGAATACACGGATCTAAAAGAGTAGMAACCCAGAAACAAATAATATAAAACTGAAATAAAACCAAAATAATACTTTGCAAAAATTTWAAAAAATGTGTRTTCAGGCTTTATACCTCTGGATCTGACTGAAATGGTCGTATCTTGGGAAAACATCAACTTTTTCGAGTGAAACAAATAGTGTTCCTAACTGAAAYGAGTGCTCCAGACGCAATGGAATAGTCCTATCAGCCCAGAAATGTATGAAAATGACATAAAATGGATATGAGGCAACTCRGCTTCAYGATCTCGATCTACAACAAGAGCGAGTCTTCAAACAGGMTCTGATACCATGTTCAACAACACATGTATTCCAACAGACAATGAAAACCTTCAATAAACACTCATAGAAAYAGATCAAAGATCAACAYGCCGATGTTTTGACGTGGTAAAACCCTATGGGGAAACATCCACGACCCCACCCAACGCGGCCACTTGGAGCAGTTTATTAATGCAAAMGAAAAAGATTACATAGATATTTTACAAGAGAGTTTATCACAATCGATCATCGAAAAATGACCCTCCATGCTCTTTAAATAGAGATCATGGACCAATCAGGTGTTAATCCATGAATCAATGGYTGTTAAGATCGAGGAGAGTATCAACTGTTAGATCACTCTATGTCGGGAACATATCATGACCGTCAAATTTCCTAACTACAAATGCATACTAATGCATACTAAAGAAACACACTAAGAAACACACTTTTACCTAACGACACATTAGACCAAGTAGATTTTAACTAACTCCTAAGTGTCTAAATATCCGAACAGTTTGTGGATGCTCTGTAGCAGGAATTTTCAATCTCTTCTTCAAAATTTGAATTATTTTGTCTTTCTCATCCAATGAAGACTTCACCCCTTGGGAACCTTCAGACTCCAACCTCTTAACCTGAGTTTTCCAAGATTTGTTAGATGCCATTTCTTGCCTCAACTGTCTTTCCAATTTTTTGCATAAGATGACAATTTTGAATTCTTCAAGTTCAAACTCAAGTAATCAAAATATAACAGGTCACTAGTTTGCTTGTGGAATTTGACCTTGTCTGGGGCACTTATGTTGTCATATTTTATCTTTATCTCAGAAAATGTTTCTTCTTCTGCAACTATAATGTTAAAGGTATTCTTTTCAACATCTCTTACTGTGAACATAGAAGATTTATGCTGAGAGACTGATTCCACTTATGGGAATAAATCCTTAATCTCACCCAGAGCTATATTTCCCTTCTCAGCATACTGTTTTGCCAAATCTTCCCTATACTGATAAGTCGACCCTGATGTTTTATCAAAAATATATTTCTTACTGCGAAAGGTTCTTGAGCTGCCCTCACTTTGGAGTTTATTTCCTTCTTCAATCTCTACAGTGCTAGTACCACTTTCCACCATATTTAGATTTTCTTGATCCCTGGACTCTTCATCTTTTAAATCCACAATCTATGCTGGTTGTGTAACCTTCATCTTCTTTTTGACAGTCTGTTGGTCATAAATATCCATAGCCTCTGAAATGCTTCTCTTGTTGTAAACACTTGTTTTAGGAACTTTAATCATCAACTTCTCAGGAGATTTTTGTGTTTGAATTGGCTTTATGGTTGCTTCCACTTGTTGTGTTTGAACTGGTTGTAGGGTTGCTTCCACATCAAAACATACTTCTAGATTCCCCAACCTATCAAAACCTTCAACCTTTTCATGCTCTGCTGACACATGGGCAGACCCAGGGTTCAATGCTTAACAACACACCAACAAAACCCCGACTATCGGCCCTTTCGGTAACGCATGCGAAGCAAGCAAAGTCTCACCCGAGCTAGAAGTAGAGGGGTTACAGGACGAAGGCGTTTGTAACTAGGCTGGGACACGATTATGTGATAAGAGAACTTCACAGAATATTCTGTTAAATCTTAGGAAGTGAACATGCATTAGTTTATTAACCTCATTAACACCGCAGAGCATAATCAAAGACATATAAGTGCAGTAACAACAAGTGATTATGCACCCTGAGCACTTAGCACTTAGCACTGTGAGTTAAGTCTAGCATTCATTTACCCCTTAACATAAGTAAAGTACTTAAGCAACAAAATATATATTCATTACACATCATAATCAAAGCACTAAGCAAATGCATAAAAACAATGACACTGCACAAAGAAAACCATGAGACACTAGATATACGTGGTTCACCCCGGGGTGGGGCTACTTTCACAAATCGCTTCGCCTCTTTATTATTCTCCAAAATATTACATCCAATCACTCCTCTGCACTAATCCACATATTCAAACTTCACACAAGACAGGAGATCTGTGCACTAAGCACTAGATCCTCCTTCTTTACCTTCCAAAAATAGTTCAAATGCACAGAGCCAAAATCTCTTATCAAGACACTTAGCACCTGCTCCACACTGAGCATCAAAAACACTAAGAACAGTATACAAAATCACAGTCRAKCACAAATATTTGACCACATACATTCCTTTGTACACATAACTACTCCTTCTACAATACATTCCTCTTTATTTATAATTTACAAAATATTACAATAAGGCCTAAACATGGGGAAAACCCATAGGCCGACATCCCATAAAACCATTACAAAACCTAGAGGACCCCTTATTGGGTCCACATAACCCTCAAAATAGGTGAGATCCCTAATCTCAGGTCCACCTTGGTGCTCCTACTTTGACCAACGTGTCAAAGTCCATAAGTGGGCCAAAACCTCCAAAACTGACCAACGTTTCCCCAAAACTTGGTCGAGGGCCAACAGGCCCCAAACACTCACCTGTGACTTGTCCCAAGTCACTTAGGCCCAGACAATACTTCTTCAAAATGCTCGAGCTTAGCTTGAGTTTCCTCGACTTGATGCCTCTCCTGAGCCTCCTACTGAACGAGCTCCTGGATTGTCTGCTCTTTAATAGGCCCTTCCAGGCACTATTCTACTGCTGCAAATACTTGATCTAACTATGAACCATGGCCATCGATCTCCTCAAACACCTTGCAAGATTTGTCCTGCATAGGTTGTAACTTTTGTGTTACTTCCATCACCTTACCTTGGAGGGAAGTGATATGCTACGGTACTGTGCATTGCTCCTGGGATATCTTCATCCTTTCCACTGTTATGAGTAGCTTCATCTGCACCTGCAATGAAAATTATTATTGTTTCACCTCCAATAATTGAGCCTCTAGCTTATTTAACTTTGGATCCTCGGTGATGCATTCATACGTCTAGGAACTTCTGTTACTCAACTGTTTACATGCCGAGGAAAGGGATCTTATACTTGCTACTATGTTTTTAACGGAATCCTCCCTCTGGTCACACACCTCCTGGGGGGTGCTTGACACTGTTTGGGCCTCCAGTTCAACTATTCTAGCCTGAAACTGTTGGAGGGTCTCTGCGAGCTTCCCTACTTGAGATTCAATATGCTCTTTCTCCTCTTGTACCATGCCTGGCACAGAGAGACAAAATTTTCTTACTGCTTCTTTGACCACGACCTGCTCTACGAGAAACTGTTCTTTTTCCTTTTCTAGCTGGGCTTCACCAACTTTATTTTCCTCCTGAAGCTTCACTTGAAGCTCTGTTTTCTCTCTTTCATAGGCATCTACATTGTCCTGCGCTGCTCGTAACTGCACTAGGACTTCATCTTTCTCCTTTTGCAAGGATTTTGTAGCCTTCTCCTTCTCTTCCTAAGATCTCTAGAACCAAGCTTCTGTTGCATTAGAAATCCTTCTTAGCTAGCCTTCTCTTTCAGTGGTAATTTCTCTCTGTTCCCTTCTGTATGCCTTCAAACCTACCTCCAATACTTCGACCTGTTCTGGAGGTATTCCTTTAAGGTTAACCTCAACATCCAGGTTGGACATATCTTGTAGTGCTGTGAGGGTGAGAAACTTGATGCTATACTGGGGGAGGGTGATCCAAATCCATGGTTCACCTTGCGGAGTTGGTTCATCCCCCAAGTCTACAGTTTGTGATAAGGAAGCTGCAAATAATGTAGTAGGCATTGCGTGGACCAAGCGAACAACCTGCTGCACTTCCTTCAACTCCCTCTCAATCTTTTTATATAACTCCACCTATTTCTCTACGTATCTCTGCAACATGTATTCAAAGGCATCCCACATAGCTATGCAGACCAGACTAATGTCATCGTCAGTGAGAGTGGCTTCCAATTGTGTCTTATTGGCGCACATTTTCTTCCTTGTTGAAGGTTTATTCAGAGTAAATTTCCTCTTTTGTGGGGTCATTGTCACAACAGGGGGATCTTCAGGTGGTGGGGTGCTATCTCCTACAAATGGTGGTGAAGGGAAGTCAAATGCAGCTTCGCCTCGTCCTTGCTCTTCTTCTCCTTCATCTCCTTCTCCCTGTCCTTATGCTTCATCTTCTCCTTCTCTTGGCGAGCTAGATCCACTATCTCTTGAGGTTTCCTCTTCTTCTTCTTCGTCAATCTCTATGTCCCAGACTTCAACCTGCTTTTTTCATTTCCTCTTCTTCTTCACCCCACTGGAATGTCCGACATTTTCAAATCGCATAACCATCAAGATTCCTATAGTATCAATGTCAGATAACTCTACATCGACGACAGGTACTAGAAATGATTTTGGCCAATCATTTATAATCTGTTCCATATATGCATCTATAAGCTTATAGTATGACTGCAATCTTTCTCGGTGCTCATATCTTCGTGCAGTGATGTAAATGAAGTTGGGATCAATGTGGAACTTTTCTATGGGCCAGTACTGATGCGGTGTATGCGGTGTCATACGAGGGGATGATTCAATGGCGACTTTCAATTGCTGATAATATCTATGAAACACATCATTAGACTTCCACTACTTTGTCATGTAATTGGTATACCACAGGGTGGAAAATTGGGCAACCAAGGGCTCCGTAGGTTCAATATCTGGGAAAGTAGTTCCTTCAGGCATATTCCAAGCCACAAATGCAATCAGGATGATCAACCAACTATATTGAAACTCATATCCTAAGTCCTGGGCTTCACGACGATATTTTTCTAATTCATTGACGAGGTAGTTCACCCAATTCATCTGCAGGCCCTCCACACACTTTCCTGCGAGGTTCATCACAAACCCGGTGACCTGTGTGGGGTGGTTCTTCTTCACTAGCTTGCTAGCTAAGAGTTGACAAGCAAGGCACACTGCACCATCCTATATGGAGGCTACCTTGTAACCTCGCTTCCCCTTTTCTACCTCTCCATAGTATTTTTTGATGCGTTGTGCTAAAGAATGGTCTGAGGTCTTCCCTGGGTAGAACTATTGTGGTTCAGGACCCTTCAAAATTAAACTTGTGATCCAGTAGATCAACGATGGATCCACAATAATTCTTCTGTCAAGCCATAGATATCCACCATGATAGCATGACATAAGGAGTTTAACACAACCGTTAACCTCCTAGGGGCAACCAAAATGCGAAATCTTCATTACATTTAATATGGTTGACTGCGCTAACTCCTTGATCCATGGATGAGGGACGAGACATGGGTTCCTTTCGGTTGTTTTCATTAAATAATAGAGAGGAGATAGTGTGGCATAGTTCCTCTAGTCTCCTATGCTGAAGTCACTGTGCCTCAATAGCAGGATCTACCCTAACTGAATCCCTACTATGTGAATTCCTTTTGGAATGTACGCAGTGAACAAAGAGTACTTGAAATCATGAGGGATACTATTGTAGTTAATGATGCCAGCCAGAGGCAGATTATACTCAGGCAAGACCGATGGGATCTGCTTTGTGTTAGCCAGATCACTACGATGATTTCCTCTTTGTTCTGTTACGAGGTTGATGCGGGCAGAACGACGTCCGGTTGAAGGGGAAGCATGCGGTCCCATAGTCGAATATTCTTGAATACCTTCAGATACAGGTTTGTCGGCCATGAGTTTCCTAACAACTTCCTTGACAGACTTCTCAAATTTGTTGGGTTCACCCGACATTATAGTTTTTAACAAACAACGGATAAAAAAACAGACAGGAGGGGTGTACTTTTAGATAACGACACACAACACAATTCGACACTTGGACAATTTTGGACTTATCTCAGTCAGTCATGGGTAGAAATTTTTTTTCCCAGTGCCACGATTGACGAGTTAGATAAGCGGGGCGGTGTGACAAATCTTCCAACAGATAAGAACTAGAGTTAAATGCTTCCATTAATGTAAATCTAGCTATTATGGCGTGATCTCAGCGTCCAAAAGAAATATATAATTCGATAACTTCATTTCCTTATTGTTCTGGAGCGTCACTCTAATGGCCAGGGTGCCTCCAACAGTTATATAAGTTCTCTAGGGCGAAGTCCAAATCTGCGCGGACCTGTTGTTCCAGCAGGGTTCAAACCCTACGAACCTACCTCCTACGAGGTTCTGGTCTGTGAAGTCTTCCATCTGGTTTCCTTAACTTCTTGTAGCTTTTCCAACTTATCCTTCTTTTTATTGAGCTTCCTTGCCTTCTTTCCTATTATTTGAGTCTCTTTAACTATTTCTGGAATCCTCTTTCCATTTTTATTATTATCTTCCCCTAGCGTATTGGCATCATACTGTTGAGGTACCCTCAAAGGTTCTGAAGTTAATATCCCTTTTCTTAACACTTCCTAAGTGGGCACACTTCTCTCTTGGATATATAGGTCCTTCAAGCCTTATTTAATTCTTTCAGCCTTGATGGTTAATTCTTTTTCTTTCTGTCCCTCCTGCATTGTTACTTTTCTCTGTTGCTTCAACTTATCCTCTCATTCTTCTCTTAGTTGGTCTATTTTCCTAGCTATGAGATCCCTTGATTCTTGATTTTTATTTTCTGTAGCTTCTTCCTTTGCTTTCCTTCTGATCTGATCCTTCTCAATCCAAGTCTTACCTAACAAAATTGCGAACGAGGMGTTGTACTCAACAAACCTAATGACTTCAAATTCTTCTTTAGTCGATGTTCCATGAACAATAATAGGTACAATAGTTACTCTTCCACATAAAGTTATCATCTATCCCTTGAACAAGCATATCCTTCCTAAAGAAGGTACCACAGTAGGATTTCCCAAAACTTCCCAACTTTCTTTTGTCATAATGTTCACTTGTGTTTCTTCATCCAAGACTATACAGTCTATGTCAAAGTCTTTTATTCTTGCACTTATGCGTTGTTTTTCTTTCAGGCTTTCTGGTAAACTGACATATTTATGAACATCCATCGTTTATTCCAACTGTAATAACATAGTCAGAACTTCCTATGACCTTTTCTCTTTATGACTTTATAACATACCCTTAGTCTCTTGACTCTTTTCATAATTTTCTTGTCTTATGTCCCTCCCTTAAACTTTATCAATAATTCTTCAACAATCCTCAACCTTATAACCAACAACCTTACAACAAAGAAAAACAAGGCCTACCTCAGGGAATTCCTTAGCAAGATGTCTCGGCCTTCTGAAATTATAACACAAAGTCAATCCTTTTTTTCTCTTAAATGTTCCCCAATATTTTTTGTACTGCGCACTTCCCCTAGGATCACAGTGTTGGACTTGCAATCTACAAAAATTCTTTCTAGGTTCCTGCATCCACTTATCAGTCCAAAAACTCTTTCTATGCATAGGAATAACATATATTTCTTCATTTCCATTAAATTTACTCAAATCATCTCTTTCTTTCAACTACACCCTAGCCTTCAGACTAGGACATAATCTATTAAACATACTTAAATTCATACTTTCAAAACAAAAAAATTCACTTATCTTTCTCTTACCAAAGCACAAAGATTGCCTCTCTTGGAATCTTATCTCTTTTATTCAGAACAACTTACTTTATTGGCACAAAGATTCACAAGTCAAGTAGAGTACTGCACACCTCAACAGTAGACCTATGCACAGAGATTTTCTTTTTCTTTACTTCAGTTCCCAACAATCACAATTTCAGGTCCCGACAATCATAGTTTCAGGTCCTGGCAACGGAACCATTTGTTGGCACAGGGGAAGACCCAGGGTTCAACGCTTAACAACGCACCAACAAAACCCCGACTGTTGGCCCTTTAGGAAACACCTGTGAAGCAGGAAAATTATCACTTGAGGTAGAAGCAGGGGGGTTACAGGACGCAAGCATCTGTAACCAGGTTGGGACACGACTATGTGATAATATCACTTCACAGAATATTTTGTTAATGCTTAGGAAGTGAACATGCATTAGTTTATTAACCTCATTAACACCGTAGAGAATAATCAAAGACATATAAGCGCAGTAAAAGCAAGTTATTATGCACCCTGAGAACTTAGCACTTAGCACTGTGAGTTAAGTCTAGCATTCATTTACCCCTTAACATAATTAAAGTACTTAACCAACAAAATATATAGTCATTACACATCATAATCAAAGCACTAAGAAAATGCATAACACAAATGACACTACAGAAAGCAAACCATGAGACACCAGATATACGTGGTTCATCCCAAGGTGGGGCTACGTCCACAAACTGCTTTGCCTCTTTATTATTTTCCAAAATATTACATCCAGTCACTCATGTGCACTAAGCCACAGAGTCAAACTTTGCACAAGACAGAAGATCTGTGCACTAAGCACTAGATCCTACTTCTTTACCTTCCAAAAATAGGTCAAATGCACAGAGCCAAAATCTCTTATCATGACACTTAGCACCTGCTCCACACTGAGCATCACAAGCACTAAAAGCAGTCTACAAAATCACAGTAGAGCACAAAGCCTCGACCACATACATTCCTTTGCACACATAAATTTTCCTTCTACAATACATTCCTCTTTATTTATACTTTACAAAATCTTACAATAAGGCCTAAACATGGGTAAAAACCATGGCTCGGCATCTCATAAACCCATTACAAAACTCAGATGACCCCTTACTAGGTCCACATAACCCTCAAAATAGGTGAGATCCGCGATCTCAGCTACTACTTCAACCAACGTGTCGAAGTCCAAAAGTGGGCCCAAATCTCCAAAACTAACCAAAGTTTCCCCAAAACTTGGTCGAGGGCCAACAACCCCCCAACACTTACCCCTTAACATAAGTAAAGTACTTAAGCAAAAAAAAATATATTCATTACACATCATAATCAAAGCACTAAGAAAATGCATAACAAAAATGACACTCCACAAAGCAAACCATGAGACACAAGATATATGTGGTTCACCCTAGGGTGGGGCTACATCCACAAACTGCTTCACCTCTTTATTATTCACCAAAATATTACATCCATTCACTCTTGTGCACTAAGCCATAGAGTCTAACTTCACACAAGACATGAGATATGTGCACTAAGCACTAGATCCTCCTTCTTTACCTTCCAAAAATAGGTCAAATGCACAGAGCCAAAATATCTTATCACGATACTTAGCACCTACTCCACATTGAGCATCACAAGCACTAAGCACAATATACAAAATCACAGTCGAGCACAAAGACTCGACCACATACATTCCTTTGCACACATAAGTACTCCTTCTACAATACATTCCTCTTTATTTATACTTTACAAAATCTTACAATAAGGCCTAAACATGGGGAAAACCCATGGGCCGACATCCCATAAACCCGTTACAAAAACCAGAGGACCCCTTACTGGGTCCACATAACCCTCAAAATAGGTGAGATCCATGATCTCAGCTCGTCCTGGGCGCTCCTACTTCGACCAATGTGTTGAAGTCCAAAAGTGGGCCAAAACCTCCAAAACTGACCAAAATTTCCCCAAAACTTGGTCGAGGGCCAACATGCTCATAAGGAGCATTTTTGTTCATCTGTCTTCTTTTGGATATGATCTGGTCTGGATCATACCTTATTCCCTATAACTGTGAAAAATCAAAATCTTTGATATTTTCTTGAACTTGAGATAAACATGATTTGGACTTGGCAATAAAGGGGCCAATGAAAAAAGGAAACTTAAGTTTGGAGGCTCTATGCAACTATAGTAAATGCTCCGTTTCAGATATAATTCTCTGCCTGATGCATTCAAGGGAAAATATTCTAGGAGTTAGAAAAACAGACAACAGGTAAGGGGATACATGACAACCATAAACCCAAATTACTGTTGAATGCATGAATAATACCCAATCTCCCACTATGTTCTCTGAATTGGCTGTAGATAACTTCTCATGTCATCCAGAACTCTAGGCAAGCTAGTATTGAAAATCAAACTATAAATCTTGGACATAACTTTGTTAATGAAGATGAGCAATGTAATTCTTTTGCATTCAATTGACACAAATGTCGCTTCAGGAAATTATCTATTGTTACTTGCTAGGAAAAGTTTCAACAGATAAGTATAGTATATGAAATACCTTAGGGAGTGGAAATTCACTAGCTGTTTATGAATAATATCATCTAGGAATTTATCAAAGTTAATTCAGATTGACAGACCAAACTCAGACTTGAAGAAATTGAGCATAAAAATATGAGGACAAGAAGATTGGCGGAAAAGGCCTCCAACCATAATTCTCAACATTGTATTCATATTAATGATACAAATATATAATACAATAATGAAACCACCTCAATTGTTCTCACATCGACACCTCATCAGGAGACAAGGCAGGAGGAGACAATATATGAATCTAGAAACACACTTAGGATAACAACTATATCCTAGTATGTAAAATATACAAAGGAAATATACTAAGACTTAATGATTGTATATGAGAAAGAGGCTAACATTCCCCCTCTCAATCATAAGTCCAAACAACAATACCGACAAAGCAGGTGCATAAGTTGGTATATCTCCATGTCTTCATGCTGAAACTCTTGAGCTGATCCAAAATGAAGAACTTCCTGAAAAAACACCAATCTGGATGTTGAATGGTTCACCTAAAATGAACTGGAAGAGAGCTGAGATATGGAAGTGAACAACTGCAATCTCTGAACATTCCCTGATTGCTTAACAATTCAATCATTTTTCCAAGTATTTTAGCTAGAAGAATTTGATGTCTTCTGCTAATTGGTGAACATTTAGTATCACCACTCTACTATAAGTGTATAACCGAAGTGATCTCTAAATATGTGGTTTGGGATGACCACTAACCAATTTATACCATGTATCTGATGGTTTTTGGATGACCACTTAACCAATAAATATGTGGTTTTTTTGGAAAAAACCACATGTTATCTCATCCTGTGAGGGCCATGCTCGAAAGCTACGCCATAAGGGGACCACTTATGTGAGGTACGAAAATGTTATGTGCTACAAGATTGGTCTTTACTCGAGATTGAATTCTATGGTAAGACTAATATAATCGCTTGGTTGTTGATGACCATTTCCAAGGATCAATCCACTCATAGTGAATCTTCAGTCTTGCAGGTTTCTTCAGTGTTGAACATCTGTCTGAAGAATGGTTATGCTTGCCACAATGTTGGCAATGATGGAGATCAAAACATTGATTCTCCTTGTGACCAACTTGATTACAATGTTTGCACTTATCATTCTGATGTTGAACTTGAACAAGTGAAGTTGAATTTTCTTGAAGGAATCCAACGCTCACAAAMAAAWTTGGTTTGGAGTAATTTGGAATATGAAAATTGTTTTTATTTTCATATCCTAAGCCATGTCGATTCCTATTGAATTGTAATTATTCCCAAGGTCTGATGATCCTCTTGGAAAGATCATTTTKYTCTTGATGACGTGCTTCACATTTACTTTCACTTATACTTATTGTATCACTCTGTGATTTGGTATCTTCTGTTTGCAATTCATCTTCATTTGAAGTTGTTTATGAAGTTGGCTTGTTGATTTGTTCCTTCRCCAAGTGTTCATAAAAATCATCATCATCATCATCATCATAGAGAGGGTTGTTCTGAACAAAAACTAGTTCAGAAAACTTCACTGGCTGTTGATTTTTGAGATTTATCAACTCATCATTTAATAGTTGGGATTGTGCTTGAAGAAGTCTAACTTTAGCTTGTGTCACTTGCAAACAAGTTAGCATTGATTGCATAGTTGTTTTGTTCAATATCATTGTGTTGTCTTCAATGGTGTTTATTAGAGTGTTTAACAACTCTAATAATTCACAACTTCGCTCCATTTGAACACGCTCGCTTGAATTTTCTTCCAGGAAGTTGAGGATGTCGGTTACCACAAAAAATGCATCCAAACTTGTGACGTTTTACAATGATTTGAGTTAAACTACTCAACCTTGTCAATTTCGACTAAAAATTATAATGAATCTTGGTGTCGGGCTCAACTGAGAATGCACCGTAGATTACAATTCAACTTGATTTTATTTGACACTTACAAAAAGACTATTGTAAGTAGAATAATCTTACACAAAACATTGTTTTAAAGTTACAATTGAACTTCAAATTCTCCAGGATGTGTTGAGTTCAAAAACTTCTCCTTGTATTATTAATATTATTTGTTCATCGTTGATGTGGTTGACAACTTGAATGCTTGAATATGAATGGCACTTTCTTGATTTTCATTAATTTATGCTTGAATCTTTGTACTATGCAAATGTGTTTTGAGCATCAGAACTGGACACAAACACCAAAATCATCCATGAAAAAATCACTAGTACACTTTACACATCTTCCCGCAAAAATATGAACTATCAGGGCTTGGCCTTGACCCTCGTATAGTCTCTTGAAAAAGAGAAATTGATCGTTGTACTTGGCTCTAATCGTCTCTTAAAAATCAGGTACAATATCACTATTTGACGTCTATACTCCCTTTATTTCTTCATAAACAATGGAAGAAATAAAAAATTACAATTTTGCTTTATGTAAAGCCTTCAAAACTTGATAGCATTCTAAACTCCTTGACATCAAAAAATGAATTATAGTTTTGTCCCCCCATGAAGTAAAACTTCAAATTACAAATTTAAACAAATGTCTCTATCACTCCAAAATAATCATAAATTCACTTTACAAATTTCAAAATGTAAAAGATTTATGTTTCCAAATATTTTTCAAAATACTTCATTTTTTGTTGTCTTTAAACTTAAAAATCATGGAACATATTCATATTAAAAATGAATATAAAGCTTTCATATTAAATCGAGCCTTTGTGAAAACCGTGGAGATCTTTGACCAAATTTTCGATTTTTCCGTGATTTTTGCTATGCGTGAGGCAAGGAAGAAACCGATATTTGCACAGAGTTAACTAATCAGCGTAGTGACTGGTTGATGAGATTTCTAAAAATGAAGAAAACCATGTTGCATTCATTTCGGCTTAGTATAGACATAGATGTTTTCAACAATAGTAGATCACTGTGTAGATTTGTTGGACGAATTGCTAGAAGGATCGCTGGAGCAATTGAGGTGGATCGTATAGCATTTTGTTGCAGATCCATGTGTGGGAGATTGTTGTGAGGAATATCTCTTGATGACACAAGTATGTATTTGGAATCGCTGCAAATTAAAATCAGTCTACACGACTGAGAAAATATGGGAGCTCGTTCTTCGGCTGAGAAAATATGCGATTCCCACTTCTAATGGAACACCTGAAATTTCAGAATTAAATGCGTGCAGGTTGCATCCGACTGCAACCAAATATAAATACAATGCCTCCTTCCACTACAAAGTAGATGATTTTCAATTCATTGTCTTCTCTTCTGAAGATGTCACTCAAGAAACTGAAAATCCAGATCTACGTGATCGTTCATACATTTACTGGCAGCTTCTTTCAACTGATCCGGAGGCAACAAAGGATGAGGATTCTTTAATTTTCTGAGCAAATGAAAACTCACGCCACACCATTCATAATCTCTAAATCACAAATATGATTGGTTCTATCACCAGAATCGCTAAAGCATTCTGGGAATTTCCAAAAAGCACGAGGACGGTCACACCTATCTGCGCGAACTTGCTTGGATAAGATCTTCTTCAATTGTGTCAATGTTCTTGTATTTACAAAGTTTCTATAAATGCACTCCCTTCTTCCTGTCATGGGCATTGCAAGAGGAATTCTCATAATCGTTTCTTGGGTTTGTACATGAACAACCTTAATGTTGAATGCTCAGAAAATAACCAAAAAAGCAATGTTGCAGAGAAATGGAGGGATATGTGCGATCATCCATTTGGAAATCATATTGAGATAACAAACGAATTTTGCATATAGACTAGAGACGCATGGAATGATCTAAATTTGCAGAGACTTGACCAAAAATTGTAGAGAATTGACCAATAAGAGGATGATAGATCTAAAACTTGAGTTCAGTGATAGATCTAAAAAAATATTATTATTTTCCTTTGTAAAATGAAAAAATTGACATACCAATCAAATGATCGATGCATCACCTCTTCACCAAATGTGCATCATGCTTCTCTGAAATCAAACTTTCCATGAAAAACCTATCATGGAATTACTAGCTCTGATACCAATTGAAGAAATTGAGCATAAACATATTAGGACAAGAAGATTGGCGGAAAAGGCCTCAAACCATAATTCTCAACATTGTATTCATCTTAATGATACAATAATGAAACCACCTCAATTGTTCTCACATCGACACCTCATCAAGAGATAAGGTAGGAGGAGAAAATATAGGAATTTAGAAACACATTTAGGATAACAACTATATCCTAGTATGTAAAATATACAAAGGTGGTATAATAAGACTTAATGATTGTATATGAGAAAGAGGCTAACGGGACTTGAAAAAGGTCAAAAGGAAACCAAGCATGAATTCCAACACATACTTGTCATTGTCTAACCCTAAGACTTGACTCAATAAGGAGCAGACCCATTGGACTTCAATGACCATTAGATTTACATTCAATGGCACAAACAAACTTTCTGAAAACTGTTCAAGTTTGACAATTTGCTGTAAAAATAGGCTTTGGACCTCTGATGGACATTCCCTATATACCCTAATCAATTTCTCTTCATTGAATGGTTCAAAATTTGCAGAAAAATAATCTAGTATATCGAGGGATTCTCGAATTGACAGAACTTCTATCCTACGCAAGACCTGGGACCCATGTTTATTTACAATGACACTTTCTTCATGATAATATTGTTCGGCGCACGAACCTACAAATTCAGGGAATGGGAAATCATTTTCAACAACATAGGGTACTATGGTGGCCTAGACTACTTCTAGGAACGATATACTTTTATCAATTATATCAGACAAATTACTTCTGGACATAGAGATAGGGGAAATGGTGATTTCGACATCGGAAACATCTGCGTCCCTGTCAATTAGGGATTCTTCTATTGCTGTAGAGTCTTGTTCAGTCATTGAGGCTGTAATGGGATCCATGGTTATGATGTAAATACCTGGTAACGAGCATAAATGGTGTGCAAATGGTGTACTTTTGGGATGCAAGTGGAAGATGATGGTCGCGCCAAGGTTCTAACAGTTCAAGTATTCGAAAGAAATAAACAAATGAAATAAATCAACCAACGAAATTTTATATTTTTCAACTTTGTGTGGGTGTGAGAAAGTGTTTTTGAGGAAATTTGCCTTTCGTTCTGCAATGCGCTTGGTGATGCCATGTACCCTCGAGATAAACTCATGGTTTCAATTGTGGGACTGCTTTTAGGTGTTATACTCCACGCAAATTTAACCTTTACAACTGTTCCCGTCCGTTGATCTCAGCGGATCACGATTCATGACTTTTTAGGCCCAATCAACTTAGCGCTTATACTAGATTTAACACTTCCTACCATCTTTAGACCTTCTCTTATTTTACCTGGATTGTAAATCAATTAGCGTGTCTGCAATATTTTTGGAAACTTGGCCTCAAGGAATACTTTTTTTTATTGGTGACTAACATGGGTTCCAACTGGGGATGTTATCCTCCTAGTGAGGTAGTAAAGAACAACAAACTAAGTGCCTGACTATTAGGCTTTGTTTGACTCACAAAAACTAAATCAATCAACAACTTATTTACATGACTTTCTTGACACAACTTTGACTAAACTCAGGATACACTTAGGGCCTTCACTTCGGGCTTCAATTTTCTGCTGATTTGACTTCAAATGCCTCAACTGAAAAACAAAAATCGTTATATACAATGAAATGGAAAGGGTGAAAACTTATTTAAGCGAGATAATGATTGAGAAACCTGCGATTCACAGGTCCCCCGCCAATGAGATCTCCATTGAGCTCCTATAGAAAATAAGCAATATTCCCATGATATGCCACAATCCTGAAAGGTACCAGCCAAAGATGATCAAATTTTCCATGCTTTCCTCTTTCTTCATTCCTTTCATCCCACTTCAACACCAAATCATCCAATTTGAAATCATCCTCCTTAGTATGCCTGTCAAAACCTTTTTTATTTTTGTCTTGATGGAGTTGAGAGTTGTTGAAGGCTTTCTCTATTATTTGTTGAACATTGATTAGTTCATTTATCCTCCTTTGAGTAGCATCTAGTTGAACATATTATGCCTGTAGCAATCTCATCACTGGAAATCCTAATGAGGTAGGAAAAACTGCCTCTGTACCATATACAATCTGGAAGGGGGAGGTAGCAATAGACCTTTTGGTAGTGATCCTTTAATCCCATAGTGCATAGATAAGCTTCTTGTGCCAATATTTCTTGTTGTCCTGCATAAG
>SNQJ01S0053744.1:1108-25268 GCA_010110895.2 Picea sitchensis
TGTGTCCACTAAACTTGCGATTCCCCGAAATCCGATGGCTTATGGCCGTTGACTTGCTGACAGTCAGCTCCTTGGTGCATAGCCTGCCACCTGCCTTCCACTATTGAAATCTTCCCCCGATATCGGGAGATCGGTTATCAGGATATCGGGACCTCTGCTGCCATGTGCGCGGGACTTTTAGTTCCCCGATCCCCGACTCTGTGGGATCTCTCGCCACGTCCCCCCCGGATCAGACGACCTGCATTCAGCCTCTATAGATAAGAGACTCCTCTGCTGTTAAATGTCGAGTAGATCGGCCACTCCGAAACCCCGATAACTGTTGATTTTCTTCATGGATGGATCTTGGCTGCCGATGGGAAAACTTCGCAGGCTCGCTTGATATGTTACTTGGAAAAGCAAGAGTTCTCCCGAGCTGCGCTTGAGTATTTGTGTGACTTGTAGACCTGCATGCCTCTTGGACCCGTGACAAGAAATGTTACTAACAGAAACCATCTGGGCCTGGGGATTTTCCATTGGGCATTTCCTGGAGTGCTTGGTTAATTTCCTGCTCTGCAATGGGCTTGTTCATGTGGTTATTTTGTTCTTTAGTGACAAGGTGAGGAATGTGCTAGATTATCCTTTGTATGGCCTCTGTTCTGTCCTGGTTGGGTTCCTGGGCTATCCTGTGGAAGTGGTTTACTAAAGTTGTTTCGATGTCCTTATGTGACTCTCTCTCTATTCCTTCCTGGTCCCTAATCTTCAGGATTTTGTTATGGGCTCTTCTGGCCATGGTTGTTCTATGAAAAAACTTGGTGTTCCTTTCTCTTTCCTTTATCCATCTGATCTGAGACTTTTTTCACCAAAGAGTTTCTTCTTGTTGTAACGTGCTTCCCATTCCTTGGTCATCTAGATCTCTTCCTTTTTCCGCTCCTCCATGTATCCCTCCGAAATGCAGGTTTCCTGGAGTTTTTTCTTTTTTTCTTCAATGTTGTTCTTCTCTTGGTTTATATTCCCAAAAGTGTCCTTGTTCCACTCCTTGAGCCTATATTTGATGTGTCTTAGTTTCTTATAGATTTTGAACATCCTTGTCCCTTTCTCTGGTTGCTCCTCCCATCACCACTGTTTGATTCTTTCCTTAAATGTCGGGTGTTCAATACAAAATTTCTCAAATCTGAAAGGTTTGTTCTTTGGTGTGGTCTGGAAGCCTTCTTCCAGTTGCACTGGCTAGTGATTAGATCCCCCCCAGGGAAGGATGTTGCAATCTAAGGTTATCCCCTGCATAATGATTGACTCTGATACTAGGAATCTTTCGAGTCTTGTTGCTACATGATGTTGTTTCATCCATTTATTGTTCCATGTGAACTAGCCATTATTATTTTTCAAATCTACCATCTCCGCTATGTCTATGAACTTTGAGAATTCTTCCGCATCTCTATCCAATATTCTTGTGCCTCCTTTTTTCTCCGCAAGTGACGTGATGATGTTGAAGTATCCTGCTAGGATCCATTGGATGTTTCTGGATTGGTTTTTAAGATCTTCTAGGTCTCTTATCATTCCTCTCCTTTCCTCTGACACCTGGGGCCCATACACATTAGTGCACAAAATCACCTCTGTGTTCCTAATGATTTTCATGCGGACTGTAAGGGTATGCCTGGTCGCTTCAGCTGCTATTAGGCTTAGTACTTGTGGGTTCCATAGGGTGAGGATACCTCCTGCCATTTGGTGGCCTCCTATAGCCACCATCTTGTACTTGTGTCATTGTTGTTGACTGATTGTTTCCATTCTGTCTATATTACATTTTGTCTCTTGAATAAAACTTAGATCTGGTTGTTCCTGTTTTAGTCTATTTCTAAGGATTCGTTGCTTTCTTGGGTTGTTTAGGCCTCTTATATTCCAAGTTATAAACTTCATTTAAACATGCAGGGGGGATTTGGGGAAGAGTTTCTTGATCTTACCCAAGTTTATCAGTAGCGCTCCAAGCTCCTGTAGGGATACACTATTTGATTTCCTGCCTTTTTTCCTCTGCGTCTGCCTGGGTGAGAGTTGTGGTTATCCCTCACCAGATTTGACTCCTATGTGTCCAATCTCCCCATGTGTACGATTTAGGCCTCTAGATTTGGCTTCCTCCCTTAGGAGGAACAAGTACTGGATGCGGTCAAGTTTCTCTATTGGTACATTGTCTACTCCTTGTCTTTTCCATTGCTCCAGTATGTTCATGAGATCTATCCCTTCCCTTTCTACAAGGTCTCTGAGTTCAATATCTTTTGTGCCTAATTCACTTGGGGTCATTTCCACATCTCCCTCTGCTTCTTCCACGGGGGTGTTGTCGTCTCTGATTCCTCCATCCATTGGAATTGTGCAACTTCCCTATTCCTTCTGGTTACTTGGCCGGTCGGTGGGCTTGTTTGTTGTTTGTTCTATGACTTCCTGATATTTTGATGCATCCTTATCATATTCTACCTCTTTATTGGTTCTATCCCTTCCTTCTGTTTTATTCCGGACCTCTGGGATATTTCTTGTTGGGGATTTACTCTGCTTTTTGTTTGCTCTTCTTCTAGGATTCAGTTTTACAAACCCATCCTCATCCTGCTGTGGTTTGGGTTTTTCCTCTTCCTGTTTTTTATTAAGAGGGAATTCCCTGATCAGGTGACCATGTTCGTGGCATCTTCTGCACCTGAAAGGGATCTGTTCGTAATCGATGTTTTTGATCCATTCCTCATCCCTGAATTCGAGGATTATGGCTTTTGGGAGTGCTCCCGACACATCCATCTCTATACATATTCTTGCGTAAGATGTATATCTCCCTTTTAGGGTGGCTTCTGTAGTCTTTATATATTTCCCCAGTTTGTTTCCTATTGCTTCGAAAGTAGAGGGTAACCAGTAGTCTAAAGGTAGGGAATAGAATCTTAGCTAGACTGACACCTTTTTGAAGGACTTTTTTTTCTGGGGAGAAATTTTCCTTCCATGGCTGCATGTATAGTCTTGTTGATGCATGGAAGTATGGACCTCCTTCAAAGACTCTATCCTTGTCCTCCAGGTTTATGAAGACTGTCGTGAAGAAGCCTTTCGAACCTAGATGGAGCTCCACTTCTCCATTTGGCTTCCAGTGATATTTGATCCAGTTGCGCAACGTTCTTTTGGTGGCCCACAAGGCCATAAACTTGAAAATTAGCACATGCGCCTTCATCTGATCCTTATCAAGTTGCGTTTGTGGATCCTCTAGTATCACCTTGGTTATCATTATTGTTTTGGGTTTGCACAGGTTGCGCCCTTCTACCCAATTGGTATTCATTGTGTCTTGTGTCTCCTTCTGGGTTTCTCTGGCTTCCTCTTCCATGCACTCACTTTTTCCCTAGTTCCTTTCTTGACCTTTTTTTGGGTCTGAACCCGAGGTGCCTGTCACTGGTGCCTTGAAAAATATTCCCCTTGTCCCTTTCCCTCTGTCTAGAACTACTTGTTTGTATGAGGGGAAACCCTTTCCCCCCTCTTTGGTGCTCATGCTGTCCTCTGCTATGGCCATGTCTGTCCAAACCCTAGCTTGTGGTTACTTCTTTCAACAATTTTATGTGGTATCGAAATTGTTAAGTTTTGAGCTATTATTAGGTTTCTTTTCAATTTACTAAATAACAATAGCATATGTGGTATCGAAAATGTTAAGTTTTGAGCTATTATTAGGTTTCTTTTCAATTTACTAAATAACAATAGCATAGGTAGGATCACTGAGAGAAACACAATCACAAGATACACAACATTTATCCCGGGAAACCCTCATGGGGGAGAAAACCCAATAAAAACTTCCTTAATATAGATAGCCAATACAATGCCAAGACAATAAACCAAAACACTATAGAATATCCAACACTAAGAAATGCGTCTCTCTCTTCCTTCTTCTCCCAACGACAGTTACCAAACTTGTGCACTTGATGAGTGAATGAGTGAATGAGATAATGAGGTGTTGGCTTCCTTTATTTATAATGGCTCGCAGGTTTTGGAAAGGTGTCTCTTCACTGGGCAGGGCCAACTTGTCTTCTTAGTGGTTAAAACCACTTTAATTAGGCTTGGGGTCTGACTTCTTAAGTTGCATAATACAATTAGGGTTTGACCAATCCAAAAAATGGGATTTGGTCAATTACAATTCCCGACATGATCAATCCACAAAAGGGGATTGATCTAATGAATAATGACTCAATAATAAATAAAATACTCTTTGCAGTTACAATATTTAAACACTCTCCCTTAACAAGAAGGGTATTCTACAACATCATCAGGAGAGAGAGAGGGGGCAACAACATCAACAACATCTAGAACACTGACTAGCATATCTATAAATCATCAGAAGTTTTTCTCATCATCATCATTCACAACATGGAGCTGGAGTGGCATCATCATCCTCATTAGCATGAGGCTAAATTAACATCAACATCATCTTTAGCGTGAGGCTAAAGTAACATCATTATCTTATTTATCATGAGGCTAAAGTAACATCATTATCTTATTTAGCATGAGGCTAAAGTAATATCATCAACATCTTTAGGATGAAGCTAAAGTAACATCATCATCTTCAACATTAAAGATGAAATAACATCGGAATCATCATCATCTGCATCAACATGGATTATTATAACACTAATACATCACCATCATCAATAACAACACAAGGCTGATACAACATCAACAACAACATTATCATAGCAGGAAGGTTGGAGCATCATCAACATCAACATCAACATTAGGCTGGAAATCTTCATCACGAAGCTAGAATCTCAACAACATCAGCATGGAGCTGGAAATATTCAGCATGAGGCTGGCATCACAACAACATCAACATGAAGCTGGAAGTCTTCAGCACGAGGATGGAATAAGCATCATCATGAAGCTGGAAATATTCAACACAAGGATGGAATCGCAACAACATTAGTTTTATACAACTCTCGTTATCACATAGGATCAAAGTTTCTTCCATCTCCATATCAAATAGATCTTTCAACAACATCTGAAGCCATATGGCTTCAAAACTAGCGGAACATGATGCAATATATTCCAATTTTGTCGTGCTGGGAGAAATACTGGGTTGCTTCCTACGCTGCCATGAAGTCATGGCTGACCCCAGACTGAAACAACATCCTGAAGTTCTCTTTCTATCAGAAACACTTCCAGCTCAACCTGAATCAGTATCCTTCTGCTCCTTACAATCAATATCCATATGAGATACTCTAGATCTCAAAAGATAGCTTCTTCTTCATATTCTTTGGTAAATTAATGTATATGGTCATGTACATAGTTTGCTTCATGTCTCATCTAATCTGTTTCCTTATGAAACCTTCATTATAGCTTCCTCAAGGTTATTAACTATGACTTGAAACAAGGTCAACAAAAAAACAAGCAAGAATAATACTCTTTTGATAATAGTAAATAAAGCAATAACACGAATAATCGTCATAGTAGATCCTTTAGAGCTATCACTTGTGACCTGTCTGAAACAAAGATCAAAAGTAAGAAATAAAATACGAAATGAGGTCTACACTCTTCTAGTGTTGTGATCAAACATTCCTTCATGGTAACCTGGAACCAACACAAGAAGTTTCTCCTAGAGGAGATGTTAATTTTATCTGGTAAATGATTACATTAATCATTTATCTCAATATTCTCACATGCTACCAAGTATAATACTTTTCAAAGCCTGTTACCTCAACTATAGTGTTTACTTGTAAAGGGGTAGTTATCAATTTGTCATGTGCAACTTTGAATCTTATAAACTTAATTAATCAAACTTGGAACCTGGAGCCTTGTCCTCAAGAATGAATGTGTTGCTTTTCTTCCAAGTCTCCTTCACTCAAGATGATGAGTGCTTTATTCAACCTGTCTTTTGTACTAAGAAAATATGTTATCTTGACAAAAAGTTGGGTTAGAGGATAAACTCTATGATCTCAACTTTAATCAATCTAATACTTTGACTTAAATTTTGACCAGAGGTTAGTATGATGGTCATAGCTTCAATATAAAACCTAGATCAAAATAATGTTATAACAAATAGATGCATATCAAAATAATCAAAATCGGGTTGCATTATTCCTCTGATTGTGTTGGATCTTGAGATCCTTCTGGATCTATGGTAAGAGATCCCTTCTCCTGCAAATACCCTTTAAATCTTGATAGTTTAAACATATGTGAATACATACCTATGATAGTATTTACAGGTAGTGGCACCAATGGTAGCAACGATAATAATTACCAACTCTTAAAAAATTCAAGGGTGACTGCAACTGGTATTACAGCTGATACTTCAACTGATACTGCAACTGCAACTGATTCTGAAACTGCAACTGCAACTTAGGGTTTTATGAGGAAACCCTATTTTTTCAAACTTCAAATTTTGACATTTTGATCCAGGGGATAGATGCACTGAGTTGAGGCGAGTAAGCTGGTGCAGTCAGGTTTTTGAAAATCCAAGTTTTACCCCTTGAAACTTAGCTTGCGAAAATCTATACTGGTACTTCTAGTACTGGTTCTGGTTTCCTGGTTTTCTAGTACTTCTGGTTTTCTGGTACTTCTAGTTTTCTAGTTTTCTAGTACCAGTCAAAACTAGGGTTTAACTTTCTGGAGTATCTGACCACTGAAAAGGTGCGCTCAAGGTGCCAAAGAGTTCCCTAGGCTAGGGTGCACTTTTCTAGATGGTTTTTAGGTTGATATTCCTCTTCAACAAAAAGCCTTAATTTTCTAGTAAGACAACAATGACGTTTTTCTTTATCCAGTGAAAGATGCTCTCTTTAGCTTAGCTCTGATACCATGTTAAGTTTTGAGCTATTATTAGGTTTATTTTCAATTTACTAGATAACAATAGCATAGGTAGGATCACTGAGAGAAACACAATCACAAGATACACAACATTTTTCCTAGGAAACCCTCATGGGGGAGAAAACCCAACAAACATTTCCTTAATATAGATAGCCAATACAATTCCAAGACAATAAACCAAAACACTATAGAATATCCAACACTGAGCAATTTGCCTCTCTCTTCTTTCTTCTCCCAACTGCAATTACCAAACTTGCGCACTTGATGAGTGAATGAGTGAGTGAGATAATGAGGTGTTGGCTTCGTTTATTTATACTGACTGGCAGGTGATGGAAAAGGTATCTCTTCACTGGGTAGGGATGACTT
Source organism: Picea sitchensis (assembly GCA_010110895.2). NCBI lineage: Eukaryota > Viridiplantae > Streptophyta > Pinopsida > Pinales > Pinaceae > Picea > Picea sitchensis. Next base: position 8,249 of record SNQJ01S0053744.1, read on the forward strand.
GTATTCTTATTAGTTAAAACCACTTTAATTAGGCCTGGGGGCCGACTTCTTAATTTGCATAATACAATTAGGGTTTGACCAATCCACAAAAGGGGATTTAGTCAATTACAATGCCTGACATGATCAATCCACAAAAGGGGATTGATCTAATGAATAATGACTCAATAATAAATAGAATACTCTTTGCAGTTACAATATTTCAATGTAAATTTGTGCTCGGGGGTACACAAGTTTATGAGGCTACACCGTAAAGCATGGCAAGGGTACCTTGATATAATTTTGAGTATTTTATATCAATTTTGCATGATGTTTTGCCAGGAATTCAACAATGCACTCTATTTATGCATTTTAGTAACATGCAAAAAGGTCATTGTAAAACAAAAGCATTTGAACATTAATAAAAGAAGTCTCTATTAGAAGTGGACCAGGAGAGGTAGTCCAAATTGGGTGAACTCCCGAGAGGTATCCCAAGTAATCATTATTCTCATTGAAATAAGTCCTCTAAGAAGACTAACCATAATCTTCCATTACTAAAATTGGATGTTAAGTTCAAGTTTTTGACCTATGAGGGAGAATTGAATGCCAATAAATTGGACAATTGGATCAAGAAAATAAAAGTATATTGCAGGGTTCAAAGAATTATGGATGAGGTTGCAAAGACACAATTAATTTCTCTTCAACTAAGTGGCACTGCCTTAATCTGGTGGGAGAGTAAGATGCAAGTTGATATGGTTCAAAATGGCAAAGTAATATCTTCTTGGGATAAGTTTATTAAGGCTATTAGGAAACAAGTCTATCCATTGGAAGATACACAAATGACAATGATCGAGTGGCAACATCTAAGACATGGTAAAGGCTGGAATATTCAAGAATATACACATGAATTCAAAAGGAAGGAATTATCCCTAGGAATTTCATTGTATACTCATGAAAATATTCTGAAGTACATTGGTGGCATGCACTCATATCTTCTTCACACTATTTTAATGTTTAGTCCTACTAGCATTGATAAGGTGTCAGTACAAGCTACACATTTAGATTCTAACAAGGGTAAGCATGCGAGCGAAGATAAGAATCCATACAAGTTCGAAAAGAAACTGAAAGGTAAATGGAAGAGTAAGAAATCAACCATAGTGAAGCAAGTTGAGGGAAGACCTACATGTTCCCACTATAAGATAAAGGGACATGAGGAATTTATGGAGGAGCATCGCCAACAAAGCACGAGCGGAGGACAACAAGGCACACTAGTGCACATTTTGAAGAAATTTAAATTTTGAAGAAGGCGTATCATGCAAATATTTTGAAAGGAATTGTAATTAAAGAACATATTTAATGTTGTAGAGCTGGATAATCTCATTAGGACATCGAAGAATGTATTTTCTTTTAATGTAGCCGAGTATAGTACAGATTCGATGTGTTCAATATTTTGGCTGTCACAAATATTTATTGTAATAAATTCTAGTAGTTTCTAGATTTTAATTCGATAGGATATCTCTAGAATAGTTGGAGGGAAGAGCTCGAAGAGCCCCTCTTGTATAAAGCTTTGTATTGTTTCCTAGTAGAGGTTGTTGAAAGTCTACTGATAGTCGATAGTCGAGAGCCACAGAGAGAAGTATATGAACACATGTATAATTCAGTTGAATGAATATAACAGAGGAGAATTGTCCCAAATATCTGGTATTGTTGCATCTATCTGAATGAATGAATGGTAGATTTTTCGTTTATTTACAATTCTCTGTTATTTCTTGTTCTTGTGTTCATGTATGCATTTACATAGTTGAATGTATGAATCTGTGAAGATTTAAAATAAGTTTCAATTGTTTCTCTTCTATGAGCAAGTGAAAGTGTGCATAGTGTCCACAAGGAGTGTGTTGATAGAGTCTGTTTCAACTCGTGATCTTAGAAGAGATAACGCAAAACTTATATGTCCAAGGAGTGCATAGTGTCCGCAAGGTCTGTGTAACAGATTCCATTCTGACCCAGAAAGTTCCGGAGAAATATCTTGAAGGAATTCTGTCCGCAAGGATTGCACGACAAAGTATTTTTACTCAGAAGTTCAAAAGGATAAGCGGGAGTTATCCATAGAGAATCCAAGTTGTGGAGGGAGGCATGTTGCAAAGACTGCATAGGTGGAGATTCGACTAAGTGTCAAAGAGAATCTCTAAGGAAGAAAAAGTTCGAGAAGAAAATAAACTCAAGAGGAAGAACAACAAGAAATATTCAAGATAGGAGTCCCTCGCGTTTTCCCAGAATTAGTAAGTTGAGATCCGTCTAGGAGGGACTAGGATCGTTCCAAACCGTTAGATCTCGGGAGAGTTGCATGGAAAATTGACTGAGAGGTATTTCAACATTTAGAAGTTCGGAGTACTTCAAAGTAATAGAGAGGTGGGATTGTCGAAGTCATGAGGCAAATATTAACCATTGGCTATGAGGAGATACATGGCAATGGATTAAAGAATCCAGGAGTTAGAGGTCCGGAGGAAGTAAACGTGGAGTAAGTGAAGTTTCGCGAAGTCGCGAAACCTGAAGTACAGATGGACCGTCATATCCAGGAAGACACGTGGCAGATAAATGTTTTTTGGGAGGAACTAGAGGAGGAGGTTAAAATATCTCTGGAGTCCGAAGTGGCAAATGGATTGGCTTGAGGTTATAGCCCGTGGTCACAGAGGACAAAGAGTCTAGTGTGAACTAGTACTCACGAATCAGTGTTTCCAAGCGCTCGAGAGCAGGGTTGAAAGTGTTCTGAACTTGCAGGTTACATCAAGGGGACCTATGCATGAATTAATCATTAAGGTTCTGTTGAAGGCCTCGAGAGCTAATTTGGCTCAGGAGTTGAAGATCCAACACCGGGAGGTCATAGAATCCCCAAGAGGAAAGGGGGTTATGCCATCAAAGTAGTATTAGAGAAGAAAAAAAATTGATTTATGTAGGAAAAGGAGATAGAGAAGTAGGTTGATATCAACACAATGCCACCTAGGTGACGTGTGGAACCACCTGTAGAAAATAGATCTATGGAAAGAGAAATGAGAGAACTACGTGCGATGTTGCATGCCATGGAAATAACACAAAGGAGAGCACCTGATGTTGGAGATGTCAGTGATGTATAAAATTAAGAGGTGGAAGTTGAAGAAGCTATAGTGGAGGATGTCGCGGAAGAGTGCTTGCTGAAAGTGATTGTTAAGTTGGGAGTTAGAGCAAATATAGACATCCCAATGTATTAGGGTAATATGGATGTCGAGGAATTGCTTGATTGGATACAATAAATGGACAAGTATTTCGACTATGAAGATGTCGATGAGGAGAAAAGGGTGAAACATGTTGTCACCAGGTTGAAAGGACATGCAACATTGTGGTGGGATGAACTAGAGGCTGACAGGAGAAGCAAAGACAAATGAAATATTAAGATTTGGGATCTAATGGTAGCCAAGCTAAATGATAAATTCATACCCAAGGACTACCAAATAAACCTGTTCAGGAGATTGCAGAACCCGAGGCATAAATGAATGCCATTCAAGGAGTACATAGAGGAGTTCTACAAGCTGAACATCATAGTTGGACAAAGAGAGAGAGATGAGGAAAAAATTTCCAAGTACATCAATGACCTGAGATATGAAATCTAGGATGAAATCAGCATGATGACAGTAAGGATGATAGAGGACGCCATATTAGATTGCACTGAAAGCAGAGGAGAAGTTGGCTAGGAAGCAAAGTCAACAAAACAAAGGTAGAAACTTAAACAGAGGCAAGGGAGTTTCCCATGACAAGGCACAGAAGCCCAAAGGTGAGGTAGAGAAACCACATAGTCACTCTGATAAAAGAGGAAGTTCCTGAGGAAGACAAAGTGGTGGTTGAAACTCTTTTCCTAGAGGTAGAGGAAGAGGAAGAGGCAAAGGAGGTGAAGTAAAGTGTTATGCCTGTGGAAAGGTATGACACATGTCTTGGGAATGCCTTGAGAGAAATAAATAAGGAGGTGAAGCTCACATTTCGGAAGCGCAGAAGCGAGATGTTGAGGCAGAATGTGCAAAAGATGGGAGATCTTTGATGATGAAGAAAGTTCTATTAAATCCAGAGCCAGAGGTTGAAAATCTAGTGCAAAGGAAAAAATTGTTCATAACAGCTTGGAAGACTAAATATAGAGTTTGCAAGGTGATAATTGATAGTGGGAGCACTGATAACTTAGTATCCATAGAGATGGTGGAGCCCTGTCCTCATACAGCCCGCGTGTGTACGTGCCCTGGCCCATTACAACCCGCGTATACCTAAGAAACTAGGGTTTCTGAAGCTTCAAGACTTTTGCTGACAATATCTCCGACATTGCCAAAACTTTGATGCATCCATGACATCCTCCTCTCGCTCTCTTCCTTAGAATAGATCTTCAATCATGCTCAAGAGATCCACACCAATAAGATGTTCTCACAAGAATCTCTCCATCAATACTCCAAAATATATTCACAAGAAGCTCTCCATTGATCCACAAAAAGGATGATTTACAAGAGACCATAGCTATCTTATTTATACTTTCATCCTCTAGGTCACTTAACCCATTTTCCTTATTTTAGGGTTAACCACTTTCCATAAATAGAAAGTTCTCCAATATTTTATCATTTAAATTTGATTTTGTCACTTCTTTATAATTTAAATAATGATTTCTTCTTTTAGGTTACTTTGACTTCTTTGACCTTGGGGGCTTCAAGTCTTCATATGAGGGTCCTCCAACTTCATAAGGCCATAACTCTCAAACCGTGAGGAGTTATGTGACATTCCACATACCACCGAAAATGGCATGACAAACACTATCCATCTAGGATAGTTTCACCAACAAATTCATTGATCTTCATTTCGTTATTTCACATACAAGCATGATTCCTCCAACCATTCTTCTAGGATAACTCAATCCGCAAAGCGTCTTCCCATGAGGGATTTCACCATAAGGGGACCACTTTGGAGTTCATCCATTTGTGCACCTTATCAATCATGATAAGACAATAATGAGTCATATTTTCAGCAAACAAAATATGCATCATCATGTATTAATGACAACTCATTGATCCATCTTCATCTATGCATCATATCAATCATCCATATTTATCAATTGGTTTCCACTTTGACATCTATCATTCTCATCAAATACAATACATATACATTGTTCATCAATCATCAATCAATCAATTTTCTGACATCAATCAATCAAACCATTTGCATCAATGACACATGATCCAACAATCTCCCAAATAATCAAACCATTGGCATCAATGACAACATGATCCAACAATTGTTACAAGACAAAAATGACTCATTTTCAAGAATTTATTTTACAAAAGTAGTAGCTGAAATAATGTGATCAGAATTAACGCTAGCATCTTCTTGTGCAAAAAGTCCAAGGTCATGATAGGAAATAGGAACTTGAGTAATGTCATAAAAATCATAGATAGGCATGGAATTTAGCTTTTTAAAATTGAAATCATTATGAGAAGAATCAAGATGAAACAAAGTTGTAATATGATCAGTAAAAGGATATCCTACATCTTGAAATTTAGAATGATCACGAGGGTTGAGAATACAAGGTCATGATATAACCATCACCTGGGGGTGAAGTGCCTTAATATCCCCAACCTCTAGATCTCTAGATCATAAATGATTTCACATTCACTACCTTGAATATTTTCCTTTAGATCAGAACCATAAACATAAGATGATGAACACGTATGAAAATTATCGAAAAAAAATGATCATTTAATGATTCATTACTCTGATAATCATGATTAAAAGATACAAAATTTGTTTGACTTATGACAGTTCTTTTCTTTTTTTGTAAAATGTCATTTAAATGAAGAGGAACTCTTAAATGATTATCAAACAAATTTCTCTCTACAAAAATATCTGGGTATAATGAAAAATGACTATTGGAACAGATGGAACTAAATGTCACTCTGTTCTCAAAATGATCATTATCGTTAAAAACTTGTTCTTGAGTTTCTAATATCATTTCTCCATTTTCTTCAGCAGAAATATCACTTTCAGGTAAGGGATTAATTTGGTTGGATAAATATTTCCTTCTTGAAAATGATTATCAAGATGTTGTGAAATGTAAGACTGAGAATTACTAATAATGATATCAGAAATACCAGTTAAATTACTCCTAATGAAACAACTGTCATCATTATGGAAAACAACAATTGTGTTCGGATGTGAAACATTTTCAGGATGAATTATAATTTCACTAGATGAATTTTTGTTTTCCTGAAATTGTTCATTAATAATTTCTAAATTGGTTGTTATAACAAGTTCAATTATGTCATAAGAAGTAATTGGTTCATCAATAGTAGAAAATGCACTAAGAAAAGATAAATTTTCTGGTTCATTATGATTAATACAAGGAAGTGAAAGAATGTGTTTAAAGCATCCTATTAATTCATGCATATAAGGTAAATCATCAGCTTGAAATTTAAAGCAAATCAATTTGAATCTAAGAAGAAAATTGTCATAGGACTCACCTTCAATTCTTTGCAAGTTCTCAAGTTCAAGGAAAACCTGATTACAGTCATAGTCTTGAAATGTTTGAAGGAACATTCAAGAAAATTTGTCCCAGATATCTATAGAAGAAACTGGTAATGATTCACAACATTATTTGGAATGGCATGTAAAGGTGAGAGTGAAAATCTGCACATAATGCCATCATCAATATCAATTGTTTTACAATTCAAAATGAATTGATGAACATGATGAAATGAAAAAAGAATTAGACTCATCATTAAACTTTGTTTTTGACAAGTATCTAACTACCTTCATTAGAGTGCTTGATGCGCGACCAAATATACAAATCCAAATAGGAAATTTATGATCCATTAAAAAGAAATGAAAGAATTAAAAACAATATCTCAAACAAGACTCAAATTATCATGCACACTCGTCGGTGGCTCTCCTAGCGCCAAAAATGTTGATGGAAAAAAATGACCATGTTCAACATCATAGGGAGATCACCCAGTCAGGGTCCCAATTAGAACCTTATCCATTGAAATGGTGATTCTGATTGGTTCTATGGGTCTCTAGTTACCCTTGTCCTAAGACTAGCCTAATCTAGTGTTAATCTAATCTAGACTATTTTATATATATACAAAGTTATATACACAACCTTCTATCTGCTAATGTATATTGTTACCTACTTTTATCAATAGATAGAAGGAAAGGGATTACTCTCTTGCAACATGCTTGCAAGAAAGAAACCCTAAGGTTGTGATCTAGGATCTTTTCATCGAGTGACTTATAAAGAATTGCATTAAATGAGCATAAATTAAAGTGCACCATTAAAGAAGGAAAATCTCAATAATGAAGAGACACAAGCATCAAATATGAACACAAAACTTGATAATGGAGTTTGTCCTTGGTGGACTATGTCTTTGGGGCTTGCTCTCAAATGGGTAGGATTTTTTATTAACTCAGCAAAATAATTTAGCGAAATACATAAATATACCTCATTCTGAAATCAAGCTACATAAATAATGCTCAGATTAGAAAAAAGATAGCACCACTGAGTTCTTGGCGTCGAAATACCCAAAAATTATTGTCTCCACATCTCGATCTGACTCTGGCACTCCCAGGCCTAAGAATAAATTTGTCTCGGTTTATGTGCCCCTACAACCTGCAATAAATTCCTTTGTACTTGCCTCAAAATACACGCCCACTACGTACCACATGTGCGCCTCCTCTACAGGGCTCGACAGACTCAACTCTTAAGTAAAATATATGGTGTTCAATACAATGTATGGGTCGTTGTCCCACTGGTTATGGCATGAGTATTAAGGCATAGTGTGGGAAGGATGTCTCGGGGTCAAACCCGCGGGCCTCTCCCTTTTGGCTTGATAGTTGAAACAATGTATATATATATGTAATGTTGTTCTACCAATTTTGGGGGTGGATCTATCCAAGGCGCTAACGGTTAGGACATGGTCATATTTGGCGTGGTCCGCTAGATTTGGCGGACCTGCCAATCCTATATTTTTTTCAAAAATCGAATACAGGTTGTCATTGGGATTTTTCCTCCTGCCATGTGGTAGCCCCTGGTTGGGCCATGTGACAGCCTCCCATTTAGCCATGCCATCCACCGCCATGTTAGTGCCACATCATCGTATGGACGCCACATCATTGTACAAACTTCCAAATCACCATGCACGTCACTGTCCGGACCGTCCGGACTGCCACATGGCACAATCCTATTGGTCCAGAGGTGCCAAATCTGGGTGACACATGGCAGCCTCTGGTGTTGCCACATCACCATGCTGATGTAAGAATGAAATGTGTCACCTTCTTCTCCTGCCATGTGTACTGTACGAATGGTGAAATCATCTGTACGGATGCTGACGTTAGTAATACAGATGCAGACTCATCCCCCTGCTGACTAGGCTAGGTTGACCAAACTTTGAATGTGAATATGTTTCGATCCGTAACTTTGTTTAATGAGTCATTTGCATCATTAGAAATCTTGTGTTGTGCCCTTCGCGATAAATTCATTTTCAGTGAGTTTTGGGAACTTTGATTTTTTTTCCCCCTTTCTCTGTCTGTTGAGACCATTCTGAGCATCCTAAGTTGCCTCTACGAGTTTTGAGTTGTTCTTAGCCTTCTTTGGATCCTTTTTCGATCACACCTTCCCAATGAGAGTTTTTTAGACCACCAAAAGCTTCCATCAATCAACAGATAAGTGAGGGAAGAGTCTCCTCACTTTGTCCTTCTCTATCCACTTTTCCTTGCTTGGATGTGTTCCCTTTAAGACTACTCAAAGATAATCAACATCACCCCTGCGTGAAGTCCTCATCCTTCTGTCCATGATGATATCTTCCTTTAACTCATCCAAGTACTCAATATAAAATTCATCAACTGAAGGTATTGAAAATTCCTCATCCTGATCCATGATCATGGGAGGATAAAAAAGTTTCAAGTTCTCTACATTCAAAAATGAGTAAATCTGCATATAAGGTGAAATATCCAGATGAAAATAATTGGTACCACTTTTCTCCAAGATAGTGAAGGATCCATAATGAATGGGCTTGCATTTATTTCCTTCACCCTTTAATATCTCCTTGCTGATGCGAAGCCATACCCAGTTTGCAACCTAGAACTGATGATCAACCCTGTGCTTTTCATGTCGAGCTTTATACTGTGCTTGAATTTTCTCCAACTATTCCCTGACTACCTAGTGCACCTGTTGGACCCTCTGGATGAAATTGCGGGCTCTGTCCTCTGTTCTTTCTTCATTTGCATCGTTATCTCTCTCATACATCAAGTCCAAAGGAACCTTAGATAGGTTTCTGAAACATGTCTCAAAAGGTGAACTCTTAGTGGAGGAATGCAAGGCTCAGTTGTACGCAAGTTGTACATAGGGTATATGTTCATCCCATAACTTGGGATGCTTGTTGAAGTAGCCTCGAAGACAAAGTAGCATTTTTTTGTTTACCACCTCTGTCTATCCATCGGTCTGTGGATGGAAAGCAGTGCTCCTCTTCAATTTGGTGTCCATCATTCTCCACAATCTAGTCCAAAATTCCCCAAGGAATCGAGTATCTCGATCCGAGATAATGGATGTAGGTAACCCAAAGTGAACCCAAACATACTGAAAGAAGATATTAGCAGTCTGCTCAACAATGATTTTCTTTTTACATGGCATCAAGATACACATCTTTCTGAACCTATCCACTACAACATACAAACAGTCATGACCCCCTTTGGTCATTGGTAAACCCCCTACAAAATCCATGGAGATACTTTCCCATGGATGGGATGGAACAGGAAGTAATGAGTATAGCCTCAGTTTTCTATTAGTGGGCTTACAAGTAGAACACATCACACACCCCTTTACATATTTAGTTACAATTTCTTTCATTTGAGGCCAGTCAAAAAACCTTTGCAAATGAGTCATAGTTTTTCCTACCCCAAAATTCCCCGACACAAGAGAAGTGTGAGCTTCGTGTATTACATGGACTCGTTCACTTGTAGGAATACATAGCTTTCCAATATGGTAGAGTAGTTTTCCCTGCATACAATAGTTCTCTACCTGTGCACTATGGGTTAGATTCTCATATAATTCTTTAAAATCTTCATCAATGACATATTTCTCTACATAGCTATCATGAGATAAAGAAGTATTTTCAAAATAATAGAAGCAAAAATAAGAGGTCTAGAAAGCATATCAACTACCTTGTTACTTGTACCCTTTTTGTACTTGATTACCAAATGAAATTGTTGTAGAAAACCCATCCATTTGTAGTGTCAAGATTGTTTCAGTTTGGTCTATGCTTGGAGATACTGTAAGGGTTGGTGATCTGTATGTATGATTTTTTCCTTTCCTAACAAGTATTTCTTCCATTTCTTTACGCTTTGAACTAATGCATAAATCTCTTTATCATATGTAGGATAGTTAATAACAACTTGGTTAAAAGTTTTGTAGTGGTAACAAATAGGCTTACTATATTTCATCAATAATGCACTCATGGCATATCCAGTGGCATCTGTCTCGATCTCAAAAGGTTGTTGAAGATTCAACAGTGCTAATACTGGTGCGGTATTGATCTTCTCCTTCAAAGTCTCGAAAGTTTTTTGTTGCTTTCCTTCCCACTGAAAAGTGTTCTTCACACTGGTTAAGGCATGGAAAGGAGATGTTATAAAGGAGAAGTTTTAAATGAACCTCCTCCAATACTGAACGACACCTAAGAATCTTCTGACCTTGATTACACTTTTTGGCTCAGGCCAATTTACAATTACATCAATTTTGGAAGGATCAATTTTTAATTGTCCTCTTCCTACAATATGACCTAAGTATACAAGTGTAGTCTTGCCAAATTGATATTTAAAAAATTTTGCATACAACTTTTCCCTTTGCAAAGTATCCAATACTTTCTTTACATGCCTCACATTTTCATCCCGAGTCCCGCTAAAAATTAGAATGTCGTCTAAATATACAATCACAAAGTCATCTAGGAAAGGCATGAATACATCATTCATCACAAGCATGAAATTTTTCGGAGCATTACAAAGCCCAAATGACATAACTAACCGCTCAAACAATCCATGTTTGGTTTTAAAGGCAATTTTCCATGCATCGTGTTCTGTGACCCTGATTTGATGGTATCCATTATGCAAATCCAACTTAGTGAAATACAAAACATTCTTTAACTGATCAAGTAAATCAACTATACGAGGAAGAGGGTATCATTTTTTCATCGTGATTTTATTTAAGGCTCGTTAATTGACACACATTCTCCATGTGCCATCTTTCTTTGGCACCATCACGATCGGAGAACCAAAAGGAGATGAACTGGGCCTAATGACCCCTTGATCCAATAAGCCTTGTACCTTATTCTTGATCTCTGTCATCTCCACCACTGACATACTGTACATGCCCACATTAGGAAGAGGAGAATCCTGCTGAAGATGTATTTCATGTTGGATTTCCTTCTTAGGAGGTAACCCATTTGGTTCCTAAAAAATATTATCATACTTAGAAACAATATCAATTAATTCATTTTTATGGGAAGGATCACATCCTTGGAAAGCGTCAGATCTCCCAACATATTTCTCTCTTGCGACCATGAGTACATATCTCTTATTAATGTTTATGAGTCTTTTCATTTTCCCTACACTAACAAGTGTTGTATTTACCCTCATATTGTGAGCTATAACAATATATTCCACTCCCGCCTTAGTAAGGTGGTATTTTTTCTCATGACGAAAGAAGACTACTTTTCTATCATAAATATAAGGACTTCCTAACACTATGCCACATATATCAAGTGGTACAACATCCAAATCCACTTCATCAATCACCTTTGAAGCAATAGAAAATCTGACCCTACATTGTTTAGTGACATTAAGTTTTTCTTTATCACATACCCAACCAAGAGGATAAGGATTCAGATGTGGTTTCATTTCAATACCCATATTATTGACAAGTGCTTCAGATATTAAGTTTACTTGGGAACCCGAATCAAATAGTGTATCTATCTTAGTATGTTTAGATACAACTATTATGTGAAATAATTCACTCCTCTTTCACTCATCATCATGAGATTCATTACTGGAACTTGAACTAGAATGAAGGGAATATTTACCTTGTACTCCAACCATTGTGATCTTTCCTTCATCCCCTGAATTGAAACTGAGATGTTGTTGAAACCGAGATTTTTGTCTTCCCCTTTCCACCAAATTGTTTTAGTCTCTTCTCTGGATGCAGTTTCCAACAATGTTCATCATCGTGATCACTTTTTTTGCAATGAGTGCAAGATGGCTAGCTGCATTCTCTCGTCACTATGGTGGTCTTCTTGTCCTTCCTTTTAAACTTATTTAAAGGTTTATGTGGGAGATTGGAAGGTTTCTTTGTGGGATCTTCTTGAGCATGTTTTCCCCTGTTCTCAAGGTGAGTGGCTTGCACACAAACTTCGTCAAGACTAGTGGGGTTAAACAAGAGAAAAGTATGACAAATATAACTGTGAAGTGCGCCAATATACTTCATTAAAGTTTCATAAGAATCCAAAGGAATGTTTAATGCAAGACCTGTCTTCCTAAATTCGTATGTGAAACTTTGTATAGTTTGACCTTTACTTTGCCTTAAAGTTTTCCATTCCATCATTGATTTATGTAAATAACCCAATGGATAAAATTGCTTCNAAGACTAGTGGGGTTAAACAAGAGAAAAGTATGAAGAATATAACTGTGAAGTGCGCCAATATACTTCATTAAAGTTTCACAAGAATCCAAAGGAATGTTTAATGCAAGACCTGTCTTCCTAAATTCGTATGTGAAACTTTGTATAGTTTGACCTTTACTTTGCCTTAAAGTTTTCCATTCCATCATTGATTTATGTAAATAACCCAATGGATAAAATTGCTTCCTTATCGCTAATTTAAATTTTGACCATGAGGAAAAAAAATTACCACACTTACTTTTGTCATGAATCTTTCTCTCCCACCATACGAGAGTGGTGCCTTCCAACTGAAGAGAAGCCAATTTCACTTTAACTTCCTCTTCATCAATATGTTGAACACAACAATATACTTAAACATTTCGGATCCAATTGTCTAGCTTTTTAGGATTAACATCTCCATTAAACATAGGTAAAACAAATTTTACATCAAGCTTTAATAATGGTTTCTTAAAAGAGGCTTTATGGATAGAATGATGAGATCGATGAGAATGCTCAGAGGAAGAAGAACTAGAACTTGAAGGTGAAGATGGAGGCTCAAGAGGATCTCCTCTAGCCCCTTGGTTTACCGAAACATCATCATCAACATTTTCTTCCTTTTTCTTCCCTTTCTTCTTCATCCTCTTCTTGTAATCTCCATACATTCGTTCAACCATTTCTGACATGTGATAATAGACCATATGAAATTTTTTCTCCTATTCATCACGCTTTTCTTCTTCTGCCATTTTATTCCTTCAGGATGCACGACCAACTTTGGGATTGAAATTCTTAAGAGTTCCTTCACCATGTTTATGTGTGGCCCTAGTAATAATTCACACCCAACAATTCAAGTCAAAGATAATTGCTCTGATACAAACATAATCCAGGATATTTTCATCGAGTGACTTATAAAGAATTGCATTAAATGAGCATAAATTAAAGTGCACCATTAAAAAAGGAAAAGATCAATAATGAAGAGACATAAGCATCAAATATGAACACAAAACTTGATAATGGAGTTCATCCCTGGTGGACTACATCTCTGGGTCCTGCTCTCAAATGGGTAGGATTTTTTATTAACTCGGAAAAATAATTTGGCAAAATACATAAGTATACCTCATTCTGAAATCAAGCTGCAGAAATAATGCTCAAATAAAAAAATAAAAAAACAACACCACTAATTTCGTGGCATCAAATTACCCAAAAATAATTGTCTCCATGCCTCGATCCGGCTCTGGCACTCCCAGGCCCAAGAAGAAATTTGTCTTGATTTATGTGCCCCTGCAACCTGCAATAAATGCCTTTGTACTTGCCTCGAACTACATTCCCAGGCCGTACCACACATGCACCTCCTCTACAGGGCTCGGTGGACTCAACTCTTAAGTAAAAACTGCGATGTTCAATACAATGTATGGGCCATTGGCCCATTGGTTATGGCGTGAGTATTAAGGTGTAGTGTGGGGGGGATGTCCCAGGGTCAAACCCGTGGGCCTCCCCCTTTTGGATTGATAGTTGAAACAATGTATATATATATATATATGTAATGTTGTTCCACTAATATTGGTGGTGGCTCTATCGAAGGTGCTAATGGTTAGGACATGGCCAAATTTGGCATGGTCCTCCAGATTTGATAGACCCGCCAATCCTATATATTTTTAAAAAATTGGATATGAGTTGTCATTGGGCTTTTTCCCCCTACCACGTGGTAGCCCCTGATTGGGAAATGTGGCAGCCTCCCATTTGACCATGCCATCCACTACCATGTCAATGCCACATCATCGTATGGACATTACATCATAGTACAGACTCCCAACTCACCATGCCACGTCATCATGCCACATCATTGTACAAACCGTATGGATTGCCATGTGGCACAATCCTATTGTTCCATGGATTGGTCTAGAAGTGCCAGATCCGGGTGACACATGGAAGCCTCTCGTGTTTCCATGTCACCATGCTGAATTCCACATGACATGTGTCACATTATGATCCTTCCACATGTATTGTACGGATGTTGACGTGATCCGTATTGATGTGACTCATCACCCTGCTGACTGGGCTAGGTTGACCAAACTTTGATCGTGAATATATTTTGATCTGTAACTCTGTTTGACGAGCCATTTTCACCATTAGAAAGATTGTGTCGCGCCGTTCATGATAAAGTAATTTTCATTGAGTTTTGGGAACTTTGATTTTTTTCCCTTTCTCTGTCTGTTGAGGCCATTCTAAGCGTCCTAAGTTTCCTCTACGAGTTTTGAGTTGTTCTTAGCATTCTCTAGATTCTTTTTGGATTAGGTTAACACAAGGGCTTAGCTACACTGCAATGGATTTTGCTCCTGCGAAAGGAGACTTTATGGACTTCAATGCAAATGTAGCTTTAATCTATGATGCAAGTTAACAGAAAGGAAAACCTATATTAATTAGGAGAAGGATAGCCTTACTCCTAATCAAGAGAAATAATATCTAATAAGAAGAGGGAAGTACTATAATTGTAATTGGGTTTAATATGTACCTACAAATCATGAAAATAGTTCAAGGATTTATAGGTTGTTCAAGCAAATACACAATGAAATAATTATGATAAATAGTTATCAAAAAACTCATATATATACCCAAATGCAATCATGTAAAATGAATTCATTGTGAGATTTATATTGAACTAATGAAATAGTTTATTTTAATCCAATATAAAGGGAAATCAAGACAAGTTTGAAAATGATCAATAAATAGTTATTAATCACTACAAACTAATCTCCATGAAATCATAAGCAATCTTGGTTCAAACCTTGTGCAACATTACAAAGATAGATTTAGACAAAGCATTCACCAACATAAAACAAATGAGATCATAAATAGTGCTCATGTCAATTTTCAATACACTAATGAAATAGAATTCAAACCAAAATGAAAACAATCATCAAAGAAATAACTCTGCAAATCAAATACAACAGTGTAATGAAATGAAAACTTATTATTATTAGCTCCAAAAGTTGCCATACAGTCCTCTCCAGTTTCAGATATGGAACCTTTATTACACAAGAATAGTCATAGTTTTATACAATATTTTCTATCCAGGTCGAATCCTTCTTGAGTCGGTCAAAACTTGCTCAGGAAACAACTATAGAATTCAGAAAAGAATCAACTACAAAATTTGCAAAATGCTAATTATGGACCGAACCCACCCAAAAAACACATCATATGTCCCAAACGGTTTAACCTCTTCGCAAATACTCTTAGGATAAGGTAGCTAGGCATGTTTCTGAGGTGGTTTTTCAACCGTTTGAATGTATTCATCATTGATCGCCCGAAAATCAACCTGCAAAATTGCTTCCTGTGAGATGGCATAACAACAAATCTAGTTCACCTCCTTTCTGATAATTTTTCTCCCAAACGATTGAGCTTCTTGGAGAATCCTCTTAGTATATAATAATTGACCTTGTTTATGAAGTGGGTTTGCAACTGTTTCACCAAATTCTTCTTGGTTTGCTTAGAATCTAAGTTTCAAGTTAGCCTCCTGAAATTGACCCGAAATCTAATCCGACTCACTCATATCATGATTTCTCCAAATATCTTCAATTTCAGAGAAAATTCTCTGGAGGTTAAGTAAAGTTTCCTATTTTGGAAGTGGATTTCAATCTGTTTCCTCAAATTCTTCATCGTTTGGTTGGGATTGAATCTACAAAATTTCCCCTTGAATAGTGATGTGTTTCCAATCTAGGAAAATCCATGTCACTCCGATCCTGATTTCTCCCAACATGTTCATTTTCTGAGGAAATCCTTTGGAGTTTAAGTAAATAGACCCATTTTGGAAGTGCGTTTAAAACCGTTTGAATAGATTCCTCATTGTTTGTTCAGCCTGAAGAATGGAAGATCACCTCCTAAAACTGATGCAAATTTTCAATTTAATCTTGCCCAAGCCTTATGTCTTGTAGAGATGAAAAATATCAACTGAAAGATATATTTGGAAACTAAAATTGAATTGCAGATCTTTCATAGACACTTGTAACAAAAATAAATTAAATTAATAACAAAAATCTATTAAAATATGGACTACAAGATCTACAAATCTTAATTAACCAAAATTAATAAAATCAAATCAGATTGATATCACACCTTCTAGATAAAGAATAAATGTATAACTTAACTGGACAGTATGCTTTGAAATTGAGGATATTATGAAAATTTGAGGAAATTAACTCCAAAATAATTAATAATCACTCAATTGTTGACAAATTTTAATCAATCAATTAAACCTTATTTTAGAATCCCATGTTAATTATTGAATGATAAAAATATTCCTCATAATCTTGTTTTAGAACAAAGTGAATGTGAGAAATTCACATTAAAACTACT